>BPLR01014548.1:0-173257 GCA_021605095.1 Caerostris extrusa
CAAATGGACGGTCAGATCGTTGCTCATGTTTCAGTGAAAAATCACAGAACGAAATTTGACAAACCCAATTTCGATGCTGCCTTTCTTTCAGGCTTCATTCTAATATACGTCACATAACTTCCTGTGTGCTTGCGACGCAGAAATAATACAATAAAATATGTCTGAAATGCACGTCTTATTCTTCATTTTTAAATTGGAATAAAAACGAAATTAAGTGACTAATAGATAAATTATTTTACTAAATTAAAGACGAAAGTCAAACATTAAGAAAACAATATAGATTTGGATACTTTGAACACGTTTGACAAAACAAATAATATTCTAAAGACCATCTATTGACGGAAATCCGCAAACTCTTAGATGCCAATTCTATATACTATTACCCCAATGCTCTTTCTTTTTCACAGAGATATGCGGAAAAAATGAAGAGTATAAAGAGTGTGGAGATTAACGCGCTCCCACCTGTTCGAACCCGAAACCCTGATCTGCATCCTGCCGTGCGTCTCTGGCTGCTTTTGTATAGATGGAATGGTGAAAAACGATCAGGGAGAATGCGTCAGTCCACAAGAATGCAATCAAAGTGAGAAATGTTTTCACATTCAAACTTGGCTTGTTTCGATGTTCAAAAAACTGAATTAAATGGGGATTTTACATCATCAGCGTCGTTAAAATTTACCATTTAAAAGTTCAACAGGAATGGAATGAAATAATTGGTCATATGAAGGCGCAAGATCAGGGCTATAAGGTGGATGCGACATCCGCATCCCTGCCTTGTTCCAATAGTTTTAGGCGGTGACCAAAGATGCTTGGGGTTTTGCATATATCATGCTGGAAAACAACACCCTTACGATTTTTGATACCCGCCGCTTTTTCTTGAACTGTCGTCGCTCGGTTTGGAGTTGTTGAATGCAGGACGTTTGAATGAATCGTTCGTTTTCTTGGTAAAAGTTCAAAGTGCAGAATTCCTTTATTATCCCACCAAACTGGAAGCGCAAACTTTTCTTTTTTTTCGGTGGATTTCAGCTCTTGGTGTCGTCTGGCCAAGTTCATCTTGCATGACCCGCGATCTTTTCTGTTAACGTTGTCATAAACTATCCACTTTTTCGCCGCCATTTATCAGTCGTGTCAGAAATGGATCCATTTTCGTTTGTGTTTCAGAAACGAATCGCATGATGCTGATGCTGTTGCGTCAAATGAATTTCCTTTAGCTGATGAGGATCCATAAAACTATTATTTTAAAGCTTTTGAAGAAAAAAAAAAGTTAATCAAATTAAATGAAATTTTTATCGTGAACAAAATGAAAAAATTGCAAGAATTAAAAATTATTTTTTTTTTAAACAGAACAAAAAAATTCTTAACAAACATTTATTTGAAAAAAGTTATTTCATTTGGAATTTGAATTTACTCTGAAAAAAATTAAAAAGAAACCAGAACATGCACAACAGCGTAGTTACGAACATGTAACAACGTAGTTACATGCACAACGAAAATTATTTTTTTAAATAGGAACAAAAATCTATTAACAAACATTTCTTTTGAAAAAGTTAATTAATTTTAAATTTAAATTTACTCTAAAAACATTTAAAGAAAAAACACGAAGATTCACAACAGTGAAGTAATGAACAAAACAATTCTTACATTCAGATAACGATATTAAGCGCAATATTTTTACAGGAATTCATTAAAATTGTTAATTATTGATACGCTACCAATAAAAATAATATGAAATAGAATAAAAGATACACTCAATAAATGAAATCCAGTGATCAAGTTACAGGGGTTATCAAAATAATGGAAACACCATAGATTTATAAAGAATCCTTTATTAGTATGCTGTACGACCGCCTTTGGCAAGTAATACAGCATGAATTCACCTGGGAAACAATTCATGCAAGTGCTGATTAGTGTTTAGAGGAATATTGTACCTTTCTTCATTGAGATATTGTGAAAGTTCTGGGAGAGCCCGTGGAGGATATCGATTCCGTATTGAACGGTCTGAAAAGACCATAACAGTTCAATGATATTGAGGTCGTTGACTGTGCAGGAAAAAGGTAGGTATTTAACTTCATCCCCGTGTTCGTCACCATAATTAGACAAGTCCCGCTGCATGGATGGGTGTATTATTATCCTGTAAAATTCCATCTTCTGCAGGAAACAAAGTTTTGCATCATAGGATGGACCTGGTCAACTAAAATTTCTCTATACTTCTCCGCTGTGATCCTTCCTTTCAGGGTTACTATTGGTCCAGCAGAAACATATCATGACAGATCCACCTCCATGCTTGACAGTTGGAAAGAGACAATCACGATCATACGCTTGTGCGATCATACGGTCCTCCAAACGTACACCCGTCCTGTTGTAGGGAAAAGTGTGAAAGACGATTCATCAGACCATATTACTTTCTTCCACTTATCAATTAACCAGGTTTTGTGACTGTGGCAGCACTGTAGACGAAGTTTGGCATTAGCATCTTTTACAAGTGGCTTGAGAATTGCTGCTGTGGCGTAAATGTCCTGTTTATGAAGCTTCCTTCTAACTGTAACGATTTACACTGGAGAATCCAGATGCTGATTGAGCTTTGCGGTCACTTTTGCTGCAGTTGTTCACTTTTGAGACAACACAATCCGTTTACCCGTAGGTCTCTTTCGCCGAGCTTCTCTTTCAGTCCACTCTTTTGCTTTTGCCGAACATGTCTTGACACTCTGTGTGTATGCTGTCATGCATATACCTCTAGAAACGCCTAAAAGTTGGGATGTTTCGGTTACACTTGCTCCAGCTGGACGGGCTCCTACAATTTGGCCTCTTTGAGAATCTGAAAGGTTCCGATATTTGGCGCGTTTGAAATAAATTCAAGACTTACAGAATTTCAATAAAGCTACCACATACTATCAGAATATATGCATTTCTATTTTTAAAAAAGCTGGTAGCTATTATTGTATTTTAATGCTTACGAAGCGCATTAAAAATGTCACTTTTATTCAAAGGTGTTTCCATTGTTTTGATAACCCCTGTACATTTGTTGTTAAGATTTAAATATTTAACGACAGATTTAACAGATTTAAGTATATAGAACAGATTGAAATATGTTAGCAGGTTGTAGATGCTGTAGTACTGTTGTGTGTTTGTGGTAAATGCTGGCCTTCTATTAAAAGCAAATCGTTGCGATAACGACCGCAAATGCCAGTGTCTCGCGCCATTCAAATTGTCTAGTGCAGGGGTCACCAACCAGCGACACACTATGAAGATTTTTTTGGCCGGTGAGATTTATCACACTTTTACAAAATATATTTACTTTATAAGGGCCAAAGTAGTGAAAACCAATGTATTAAAAAATGCATTACGTATGCATCCCTATATTCAAAAATTAACTGTCGAAATGATGAGAAAAAATTAACTTTGATTTTAAAATAATATTCTTGCGGATATAGGACAGATAGTGCTTGTTCTATGGAGGAGTTTACAGTTATGAGTTAGTTCACAGGATAATTAAATTATATTCTGCGAACTCATGATGCTCTCGCATCTTGGAACATCTAATATAACAAGTTGTAATATGAATATAAAAATGTTTATAAGGGTCTAAATCTAATAAGGGTATATTATTTCATACGCGGCCCGTGGAGTTATGATGCATTTCCAAAGTGGCCCGCAAGATCATTGGGTTGGCCACTCCTGGTCTAGGGAGAACTTTCTCCTATACGACACACAAATGCAGCATCACACGTTTTCAGCTGTGTGCAATAAAAAAAATTAATTTTTTTGTCAGTTTCCATGTTCCAATTCCTTTGTAAAAAAAGGACTCGAAAGTCTTTGTTCTCTCTGATGTTGATCAGCCACTTGAATTGTGACGTAGATTTCAATTCACTTTATTCTTTTTATCTTTGCAGATGGTGAAAACGAGGAAGAATCCTATCAAGTCATCACCAGAGAAAGTGAAACTTCTTCAATTACCTATTCTACCAGTGGATCCACAAAAGGTTTGTATTCCGGCCGAACATTCTGCGTTACTGAGTATTTGCACAAATGAATTGTTGTCATTATAAAAAATAATGTCCGTTTTAAAAAACCGTCAGTGACAGACATATAAAAGGAACCCATAGTGGTATAAAAAACGACTGGTTGGAACCACAGAATAGTAGTAATAAAATAGAACGCACATAGGAGCTGCTTGTCTTCAATCAACATAATTGTCACGTGATAGGTTTATAATTCAGCAACCCTGTGGCTCTTCAATCAAGTATAAATTATGAAGGTATCAAAAGATGGAAGCTACTTCAGAACTGAAAGAGATTATAATTGAACTCTCAGTTTAATAGTTACATTTTTTTGCAGACTACCCATATTTCGTCGAGGTAGTTATGCGTAAATTGTATTCGGTATGTAATGAAGAGCGTAAGAATTCACTCAGGGAAATCCTTTCATGAACCAGTAACATGTTCATTTCCAGAATGGGAGAACATGTTCAGTTCCAGTTCATGCCGTTGAAGACTATGATACCATCACAAGTGGGGTAAAAATCTAAATGTAGAAAGAAAATAAAAAAATTTAAAATGTAAAATTCTTAATAAATTAAAACATATATTGCATTTTTATTTACAAACCCTATTGGTATAAAATTTCATCTTTCTAATGGTTCTAAGTAATAATTTACTTTATCAATTCTTCTGCATTTTCTGAAACTACAACTACAACTACAGCGAGTAAAACTTCTGATGAAGAACCGGGCGAAAACCCAAAACCAAAATCAGGAAGTGGAGGTGAAATTCGAAGCCCTTTTCTAGTTTTTAAAAACTTAAACCGATGATTTTTTTTTTTTTTTTAGTTAGTAGCGCTAAACTTCTTGGTGTAAAACAGGGCTCATAAAAATGTGGTAATCAATGCGGCACAAAGTTAATTTCCTAAAACCATTAAAATGTTTTTAATTCTTTTTTGTGTGCTTATAAAGTATATATCACATGATTTTAACTCGCTACTGTCAGCATAAAGCAAAATATCCTTGGCACTCAAACAGTAACTTCACGATATTCATATCATTTAGTGATCTTGTTTGCGTTGGACAAAAGTGATGTAATTTCAAACCGCTCTGTCCTCATGAAGCCTTTAAGAGTCTAACTATATTCTTCGTATTCATAATATTCCCCACTACAATGTTTCGAGAAGAAACAATTAAAAGGGGTTTGTAATAATGAATTAACATTGTACTATTTTTTCATAATAAAGTATCATAAAAGGACGCTATAATATTAATGTCACTTAATTATAATTTTATAAAGATAATAGAAACAAACTTCCTTTTCGTCCCAAGCAGACTGTTGAGTCAGAAATTACATAGGTGAGAAGCTATTTTCAGGAAAAGAATTGAACGAAACATAAAATTTAATGTGCAATATCTGATAAGCCTGACTAATAGCCTAGAGATAACGAGAGTGTGTCAGTCCACAGGAATGCAATCAGAGTGAGATTTTTTTTCGCATACAAACTCGACTTGTTTCTATATAGTATTTGTTTTGCATTTCAACCATTATTTATGTATACACAAAGTACTTTGTTAACGTTTATGTTTTTATATTGAGTTGGCAACTAAGTCATTGTGAATTTTTAAGTTTGCAGACGTTTGAATGAATGGTTTGGTGCATGATCTTTTTCAATTAACATTGTCATAAACCATCCACTTTTCTCCGCCATTTATCAGCCGTTTCAGAAATGGATTCATTTCGTTTGCGTCTCAGAAGCGAATCGCAGATGCCAATGCGTTGCGTCGAATGAATTTCCTTAAGCTGATGAGGGATTCATAAATCGAGCTTCTTGGCATGCCCAGGATGTTTAAATTTTTTTCTTTTGAACGCATGTTTGCGATACATTGAGCTTATCTGTAATTTCACGTGTTGTGCTATGACGATCTGAATCGATAATGGCCTGGATGTGAGTCTCATCCACTTCAACTGGACGGCCAGACCATTGCTCATGTTTCAGTGAAAAATCACCAGAACGAATTTTTGACAAACCAATTTCGACGCTTCATTCAAATATACGTCCCATAAGTTCCAGTGTACTTGCGATGCTTTCTTGACTTTTCGGAAATAACACAATAAAATATGTGTGAAATGCACGTCTTGTTCTTCCATTTTTAAACTGGAATAAAAACTAAATTAAGTAACTAATAGATAAATTATTTTTACTAAATTTATGGCGGAAGTCCAAACAACAAGAAAACTATATAGATTGGGTACTTTGAACACGTTTATAAAACAAAAAGAATATTCTAAGACCATCTATTAACAAAATCCTCAATCTCTTAGTTGCCAATTCTACATACTATTACCCCAATACTCTTTCTTTTTCACAGCAGCATGCGGAAAAAATGAAGAGTACAAAGACTGTGGAAGTGGTTGCGTTCCCACCTGTTCGGACGCGGGAATCCCCCTGATCTGCGACCTGCACCCGCTGCAGTGCTTCCCCGGCTGCTATTGTGAAGAAGGAATGGTCAGAAACGATCAGGGAGAATGCGTCAGTCCACAAGAATGCAATCAGAGTGAGTTTTTTTTTTTTCGCATACAAACTTGACTTGCTTGTGTATAGTACCTGTTTTGCAATTCAACCATTATTTATATATTTACAAAGTATTTTGTTAACATTTATATTTTTATATTGAGTTGGCAACTAAGTCATTGTGAACTTTTATGTTTGCAGATGTTTGAATGAATCGTTTGGTGCAGGACCCGCGTTTTTTCTATTAACGTTGTTATAAACCATCAACTTTACTCCGACATTTATCGTTTCAGAAATGGATTCATTTCGGTTGCATTTCAGAAGCGAATCGTAGATGCTAATGCGTTGAGTCAAATGAATTTCCTTACGCTGATGAGGGATCCATCAATCGAGCTTCTTGACATAGCCAAGATGTTTCAATTTTTCTTTTGAACGCATGTTTGATACATTGAGCTCATCTGCAATTTCACGTGTTGTGCTATGATGATCTGAATCGATAATGGCCTGGATGTGGTTCTCATCCACTTCAACTGGAACGGCCAGACCGTTGCTCATGTTTCAGTGAAAATCACCAGAACGAAATTTGGCCAACAAATTTCGACGCTGCCTTTCTTTCGACGCTTCATTCCCATATACGTCACATAACTTCCTGTGTGTGCCTGCGATGCTTTCTTGCCTTTTCGAAAATAACACAATAAAATACGTCTCAAATGCACGTCTTGGTCTTCCATTTTTAAATTGAATAAAAACGAAACTGAGTAACTAATAGATAAATTATTTTTACTAAATTAAAGGCGAAAGTCCAAACAATAAAAAAACAATGTATATTGGGTACTTTGAACACGTTTATAAAAACAAAAGAATATTCTAAGACCATCTATTAACAAAATCCCTCAATCTCTTAGTTGCCAACTCTACATACTATTACCCCAATACTCTTTCTTTTTCACAGAGACATGGAAAAAAATGAAGAGTACAAAGAGTGTGGAAGTGCTTGCGCTCCCACCTGTTCGAACCCGGGAAACCCCCTGATCTGCATCCTGCCGTGCGTCTCTGGCTGCTTTTGTATAGATGGAATGGTGAAAAACGATCAGGGAGAATGCGTTAGTCCACAAGAATGCAATCAAAGTGAGAAACTTTTTCACATTCAAATTTGACTTGTTTCTGTATATCCTTTTGCATTTCAACCATTGTTATATACTTACAAAGAAATTTGTTATAATATTTTTTTTTATTCCTTTATGACTAAAAATTGGTTTTCAACACACAAACTGCCTTTTCTTTAAATAGAAAAACACTGTTGACAACGGCAGTCCCAAGACGCCATCGAACTCCGAAGATTCCAGATCCTCACAGACGTCTTCTGATTCCGCAAACTGGTTTTTCAGGACGTCATCGAATTCCGGAGCTAAATCTTCAAGTACTATTTTTAAAACATCGTCTGGCAATGACATGGATTCTGATGAAGATTCCAGTGATGTGTCATCATTCTCAGAAAATGGATTTTACACGATATCTTCTGACTCAGCAATTGAATCTGACAGGAAATCTTCAGATTCAAATTCTGGGTCTTACACGACATCATCAGAAACTGAATCTTACGTAATGTCGTCAGATTCAGATTTTGGATCTTACATGTCGTCATCAGATTCAAGTTCTGGATCTTACGCATCATCATCATATTCTGGTTCTGGATCTTACATGTCGTCATCAGATTCAAGTTCTGGATCTCACGCATCATCATCAGATTCTGGTACTGAATCTTACGGGTCTTCATCTGATTCTGGAAATGGATCATACAGGAAGTCTTCAGACTTCTTATCTGAATCTTACGCTACTTCATCAGAAGCTGGATCTTACATGATGTCATCCGAATCCGAATCTGGATCTTACGCGACATCATCAGAGACTGGATCCTATATAATGTCATCAGACTCAGGAATTGAGTCCTACATGATATCAGACCCGGAAATTGGGTCTTATTCCGAGGGAACTTCATTAAGATCTCGAAGACAATCTTTATCCGGAAGTCGATCTTCCCAAATGTCGTCATTCTCTCGAAGCAGTAGTTATAGGGAAGAAGACGAATCTGATGAAGGAGAATCACTTTTTGAAGACAATGAATTAGAATCTGCTGATAACATTGAATCTGTTACAATACAGGAGGACTCTCCTTTTGAGGACGATTGGGAAGAAAGTAATTAATATCTTGGTTTGCATAAAAATGTTCTGTTGGTGACGGTAATGGATAAAATGTTTGCCATATTTTAAAGTCCGCCTTTTAGTTCGTTTATTTTCTAGCTTGTATAAATGCTATATTAATTTATCAAACAAATAAAATTTGAAAAGTGAATAAAATTTTTATTTTGTCTCATAAAGTAAATTTCATTGACTGACTTGTACACAAAATATATGATGCTTAATATATTATTATTGTTATAATGCAGCTGGCAATACAGAGGCAGTTCATTTTTATGCTATAAACAAGGGCTACACCATTGTTATTCATTTAGCACTATCTAGGAGGCACGTGTAGCTTGACGATAATCTACGGATGAAAGTAACACTACCCCCGCAACGCTCTGCGTTCTTATTAGACCAGGACCTACGGTTTAAAAGTGATTCCTAACCACTGCAAACATCCACAGCACTACCGGGACTGGAACCCTGAAACCTGTGGTACCGAGTGCTAGAGCGTTAGCCACTCTTGGTAATCGTGTCACAGATTTCGGGCGCAAGTCCCGGCGGTGCCATGGATGTTTTTAGTGGTTCGGAATCTTCATTGTCTTGAGGTTTAGTCAGTCTCCAGCCCTCGTGTCTCCTCTCTAAAGTGAAGCTGCCCATTACCTTTAACCATGGACCAGTCGCCTGATACGGGATCGATTGCATCTGGTGCAGGTTTTCCTGCACCAGGGCGAAATTAGTAATAATAGAATGGCTTAGGATAAACTCTAAGCATCAAAAGGATCGACAGTTTTGTAGCAGGATATGGCATCACGGGTTGGCGGCAGCAGCATGACGTTGATTACAGGGAAAGCAGTTGGACCGTAAGCAAGTCATACCTTGTCCTACTGTCCAACGTTTCCGTTAACGGGTTCCTCCTCTTGCTGGAACGAGATGCCGGTTCATCTAGACAAATATGTATACTTGCTGTCTGCTCAATCTTTTCCGTGAAGAAAATAAGAACCTCTTCTCTGTATCAAGCTGACTGATTAGGATGGAGAGGTACCAGTTAAATCTTCGATTTCATACCTTCTGGTTACTCTCTTGATTTTTTTCTTCTTCCATTGCTGCCACTTTTTGTTCATTTCTTTAGCACTTCTTTTCGACTCCTCGAATGCTCATGTTATTCGCATATCTTATTTTTTATAGTCACTGCTTTTTTGCCATTGGGAATCGCCTTTACACTTCCAAATCTGGGTTTTTTAAAAAAAAAAAAAAATTTTGATTTACTTCGCCTCATTGTCCAGAATCAGTAGTCTCTGAAGAGACCACCCTAAGACTGTAATTGGTTTTAGGAAATTACCGACACGTAGTGCGGGTGTCTTTACGAAGGTCAGGTGTTGATTCCCTTACTTGATGTCAAGACGAAGGAATTACTTTACAATTAGGGACACGCACATTTGTTTGCATTGATTTCCTATTGGGTAATTTTTATTTTCAGATTTTTACATCAAAAGTTAAACGTGTAAGTAAGAAAGGGGGAGGGTGGAAGAATAAAAAGAAGCTTCTAATTGGCTATAGGTTTGGTTCGGTTTGTCACACTACGGTCATCTTGTGCACATGAGGACTAAACAGACCGGGACCTACAGTTCAAACCAGAGGACCAGAGTGCTATCCACTTTACCACCATGAAATTGTGGGATTTGTGTTTGTAGTATTTAGTGGAAATCCAGTTTAATTCATATAACTCAAATCGCACCAGTTTATAATGCACCAGAATTACAAAGTCGATACCAAAATTAATATTGCACTGTAAGATATGCTAATAACTATTGCAATGCGATGGAAAACGTTGGTACCTATCGAAAAATTAGCGTCGCTGTTATTATTATGTCTTATCTGAAGGGCCCTACCAAAATAAAATTATTTCATTTTTATCAATTTTAATATACATTATCTAACTTTTCCATAAATTTATTTATGTTACTATTTTAAACAAAAAATATTTTTTGTTCGCCATTTTAATCATTAATATATTTCTTAATACATTTTACATTATTTTTAAAAGCATTTTTTGTTTATTCGGTGCAGCTTCGAATTTTAAAAATTCTCAGCATTGAATATTTTAATTAAAAAATCTGTGTAGATCATTTAATGGATATCTTGAGATAACAAAAGTACTTAATGCTTATATATATATGTATATATATATATATCTCGATATATTTTAACTAATGCAGCTGACAATACAGAGACAGATAATCTTTATAGCCTCATTGTTACTCATTTAGCACTACCCAGGGGCATGAGTAGCTTGAAGATAGGCTACGGACGAGAGTAACATTACCCCCACAAAGCTCTATGGTCCTATTAGACCGGGACCTACGGCTTAAAGTGGATTCCGGACCACTACAAACATATATGGCACCGCCGGGACTCGACCCCGAAACCTGTGGTGCCTATCAGCAGAGCGCTAGCCATTCGACCATCAGGCCACCACTTACTCTTTTATGGAAAAATATGAAACTTGAAAAATATGATATAATAAAAAATAAAAATATGATGGCTCGTTTGGGGTGGAATTATTCTTGGTTCCAGAACTAACCTGCATGTTCAGAGTGTAACGATGACAGGCCACATCTATCGGGATGTCATTCTGGAACAACATGTACGTTTGTTTCGGGGCGCCATGGGTGCTGAATTTCTGTTTATGGATGACAACGCCCGTCCTCACCGTGCAAACATTGTAGACGAATGCCTTCAATTGAGGATATCACCCGTATGGATTGGCCAGCATACTCACCGACTTGAATCCAATAGAGCATGTGTTGGATATGCTTGGCCGACGAATTGCAGCCCGTCAACCCCTTCCACCTGTCAACCGGAACTTCGGAGGGCATTGCTTGATGAGTGGTGTAATATTCCCCAAGATCAGATTGATATTTTGATACTCAGCATGCCTAGGCGTTGTAAGGCATGTATTGCATCGTCCGGGAGACATACTCCATATTAACTATCATACTAACTATGCTATACTGTTTTTTGTAAATAGGTTCTTTTGAAATTTGTACCAGGGTGTAAAAATCGCAATTTTTATTAATTATGTCAAACATATAGCATCTTTTGCTCTTACCTTTTTGTGTAATAAATAGACTTTACAAATAAGTCAAATTTGTTTTGCTTCTGTCTCTTTCTTTGCCAGAACTTCATTATCCTTAATTTATGGACAGGAGTGTATTTAAAAATTTCGAATGGTATGTAACGGGGCTTGATGGCCGAGTAACTAGCGCTTGGTGCCACAAGGCTTCGGGTTCAAGTCCTCCGGTGCATGGATGTTTGTAGTGGTTCAGAATTCACTTTAAGCCGTAGGTCGTGGTTTAATATAAGCTGACAGCCCTACCCAGTAAAAAGAAAATATCTCCTGGTCTCGACATCTGCCACTAGTCCTTGGCCCACCATGGTTGCGTCAATGATTATGATGATATGAGATGTGATAGAATAAGAAAAAAATAATAGATACTATATGGTGCATTATCTTAAAGTGCATGCTTACTATAGATTTCTATTCCAGAAGCAAAAACAGTGTTGTTTATTTTAAAATTAAATGCTTCCAATTTGGGAAAAGATAAATCATTAATTAGCATAAAAAAAATAATATATAAGAGCATAAGGAGAATGAACATTAACATATAGGTAAATTATGGATGCACACTAGTATTGAATAAATATTATTTAACAAATCGTATTTTCGAAAATTTTGTTATTTCTAAGTATACAAAAGATGCATTCTGTGGGAAAGGAACAAAAACAGTGCAAACGATCAAAGCTTTTTACAAAATCCAATATAAGCAATAAATATGAAATTGCTTCAACTATTCTATTCAAAATGGAAAGCAAATCTGAGACTACAGCAAATTTGTAAATTTTTATTAAAAACATGCGGATATTTTAAAATTTGACATTTTTTTAACTTGATAAAGACAGATAAATGAAATAGGCATTAGTTGAGGAGAAAATTCAGCAGTTATAAAAAAAATTAGAAAATGTAGCGAGGAAGAGGAAAATAAATATTTTCGTGAATAATGATGGCAAACATTAATAAACTTCTGTTATTGTAGATTATTACGGAGATCCTGGCCGTGCGTAGCGGCCACTAGCTCCTTCATTGTAAAAATGTTGAAACATAGCGGTGGTCTCATGCCCTTTGAGTTAATAAGCAAAATAGATAATTAAATGCCCTTTTAAAAAAAAGAATTATTTATTTAATAAAATTATAAAAATGAAAAAAATTCCAAAAATGTAGATGTTGATGAAATCAGTTGCATGTAATAAAACAAAATGAGCAAAGGTCAAATTAGGAGAAAAATAGCTTAGGAGAAAGGCGAACTTTTTTCATCTAGGCAGTTGTAAGGAATTAATTTAAAATATTTAGAACAGTGCGAGGTCTTTTGCTATGTTTATAGAGGAAAGGAACTAGAATGGAGCCCTGGGGCACACCAGCGTGAATATCACGAATTGAGGAATCAGTAATTCCCTACTGCGACAACAAAGTGTCTGTCTGAAAGATAGTTACGAATTACTTGAATCAAATAAGAAGAGAAATTGTAAGAAATGAGTTTGTAAATCAATCCATTAACCCAGACTCTATCAAAAGCTTTGGCCACATCAAGAAAAAAAATTGCAGCAGTTTCATATTTCCAGGTAAATCCTTCAGCAACAGTTTCTGTGAGATTGTAGAGCTGATGAGTTTTAGAAAGTATTTCGGTAAATCCAAATTGCTGTGGGATGAGAAGGTACTTTTTGAGTTTGGTCACTTTTAAGGAGGTTCAGGATGACATTTTCAATTAGTTTACTAGTAGAAGAGAGTAAAGAAATTGGTCTGTAATTAATAGGAGAAGTAAGATCCTTTCCAGGTTTAAGAATTGAGAGAATTTTAGCTGTTTTCCAAGACTTAGGATAGTAACCAGTATGAAGAATAGAATCAGTAATTTTAGATATCTCAAGTATTATTCTGAAAGGAAGATTTTTTAACATTTTATTAGTAATTTTATCTATGCCAGGAGTTTTGTTAATTTTCAGTGAGGAAATACAATTAATAACGAAAGATGATTTAGTGATAGGAATTTCAGAGACTTGACAAGTATTAATAAAATTAATGATAATGGACTCAAAGAGATTTTCTGTATCATGATTATAAATGTTGTTCTCAAGAAACTGTTCCTGAAGGCTTTCAGCTAAAACCTCAGCTTTTAACTGTCAGTGGTGGCCAGTGAATTGTTAGAGCCTAGGGTTCTAATGTGAGAACGTTTACGTTTAAAAGTCCTGGGACAAGACTAGAAAGAACCATCTTCGCAGTTTACGGTTTGTATGTGTCTATCCCAAGTTTCATAGTTATATCGAGCAATAGCTCTTCTCAGTAAAGTCTGCGAGTGGTTATAATTAGTCTTACTTTGGGGATCACGAAAGATTTGCCAGGTTTTACGGGCATGATTACGGTTAGTGATTAAGGTTTTAATGTGTGGAGGAAGATAATTAATAAAACTTCTAGTTATTTTGACAAATTTATGTGGAATAGCTTTTGTAGAAGCCTCTAGCACTATTTGTTCAATGTTTTTATCAAAAAAAACCACACACACACACACACACACACACACATATATATATATATATATAATCTCCAGAAAGTTTTTACTCGATAACAAATTATTTTATGACATTAATATATCTGACAGATAAGAAGATAAGAGATGATGCCCAAAACATGAAGATTTTCTGATAAGTTTTTAATTTATTTGAAAAGTATGAATCTAATAGCTCTATTAAATTAATTTTTATGATTCATACCTTTCGAATTGTTTTTCTGTTACTATTGAATGAATACATGTTTGATTATAATTACAACATAAATTGAATGGAACAAATGATACAAAATTATCAAATCAATCATGTGAATCAATATAATGCTTTAAAGTCACATACTTATTTTAGTTACATTTTTTTATTTTGTTTTAGCTATATTTATTTTAATTTTCATAAAATATATTATTTTACTTGAACTCTCTACAATTGCAACTTAATTTGCTCTTGCAGCCATCTAGTGGCAATAATTTGAGTTATTTAGACCTCACACCTATGCTAGTTGTCTTTGAGAATCAAGAGGAAGAAAAATACAGATGTTCTTTGGTCAATAAAGGGCCTAGATTATAACGCACTTGATTAACGACGAGTGACTGAAAAAGAAAAATATCTTATTTAACGACACAAACTTTATTTACGGACTCTTAATTTTGAGACCGTATGTCTGATCTAAAAGTGGGGGAAAGTACTTTGAAATGGTTAAGCTTATCAATTTTTCAGGCTATCATAGTTTTTCACATATTTAATTAGTGAAAAACTATGAAATTTTTCGGAAATTAAAAGACGTGCTTGATCTCACTTGACATATTTTTTTACTGGTAGGTTCATTCGCTAAAACTGTCAAGGGTTTCCAATTGTCTTTCAATAATAAATAAATTATATTCATATTTTTATGATATTTTAAATGTTTTATCTGCATTTTTAATATGCTATATGGTAGTGGAGAAGAGCGTAGCATATTAATTGAGTCTGAATTAAAGCTTCGAATAACGATTTTTTTTTTTTTACTTAATAATTGTAATCTTGATACGGATAACCGAATAAAAACACAACTGTACTTCACATCCAGTGCGTTATTGACTGAGCAATTTAGAATAATTTAATAAAACTTTATACATCTTTACATACAGATATCCGTATTATTCATTTTATTTCTTAGTTCATCTTAATTGAAGAACATTCAGGGGTTATATAAAATGTTGAACTGGTTATAAGATATACTGGTACTGTAGAGCATAATTAACTGAAGTAAATCACATCGATTGACAAAAAAATTATTCTGCAATTTTTAATTTGATATGGATTTCAATATATTGGTTGTAGTTTATTTTATACCTAGGTGCGCAGTAGATCTACCTCCCCGTGGTGCACCTGGTAACACTTTTCAGTGGCTAAAAGATCTACAACTTGGCATTATGTTAGATTAATGAACTCTGTTTCAGCATGTTTTGTTGTATTCTTTGTTCATTTTTATTTTCGTTCTTTTTTTTTTCCCCTGTAACTGTTCATAATCTGCCATTGGAAAAAAAAAAAAAAAAAAAAAAAAAGTTTATTTAATACCTTTATATTCAACCAATAAGAGGTGAGTTTTCTGACATTAATATGTGGGTAACTAAAACTTCTTTAGGTAGCATGAAAACTTTAATTTCATTGGCTATCGTGCGTGTTGCCTCTCCATTTGATTTTTGATCTTTTGTCAGAGTTGTGAAGACTGTCTATGATCATTTTAAGTTTTGTTTCCACTTTTTTTTTTTTTCTAACAATTTAGTAAGTATTGTTTTATTTTTTAAGTAGAATATTCATTCATTTTAAAACATAAGTAGAAGAATATGCTCTCATAAATTATTGTGTCAATTAGTTTGGAGAACAGTATTGTCCAGACATGTTCTGAGAATTCATGTTGATAGGAAAATAATTTAAACTTGAAATTATATCTTTTAGTTGCCTTTTTTCGTTTTGTTTTTTACAAAACAATCCTTATTGTAAAAGGAAAGTTTTAATGTATGTAAGTAATAATCTCGTCTTTCAAAGTGCAAATGTTATATTTGATCATCGTAATTTGTTGTTTTGTATATAATATGTCAAAACACTTTCGGCCAACAATCTATCATTTAAGTATAAACTACAATATCTTTTTAAATTGATTGAAAATGCGGATTATTACAGTTTCTATTAAATGTCAGGTGTAATATTAAATTATTGTTATTCATCTTAACTATTAATGCTTGTAAAATCGAGAAAAGTTACATGGGGATGTAGCAGCAACACAAGGGCCAAGTCTTTCATTTTAAATCATAAAAATAGTCTTGTTAAGATTTATTTTTTTAAAATTATTATTATTATTATTTTTTTTTTTTCCTGTTTACATTGCCTCACTGTGATGTGTACAAAAAATAAAACCAACGGAGATGAAAATTCATTTTGTATAGTTAACAAAAAATTGTATAAAATGCTTACAATTCCATATTATAGTAATAACTAACATCAAGAATTTTTTAGTTATGTTGAGAAATAAATATAAAGTCTGCTAAATAAGATTGTTTTGTATTTTTGGTTACAATATATTAAATATAAGTCATATTTTAAAACAGTAATATTGACGAAGAATTATTCTCTACTTATGGTTATTATCATTTTTTGTATTAGTTATTTTTTATTAAAATTATTTGCTCTGTTAATTAGGTTGTACGAGATAATTTGTCTATTATTGCCATTTATTTAAATACTACTTCTAATTTGGTGTTTTATCCTTATAATCAAAATGTTCACAAATACACCAAGAATTTACTTCTTATTTATACCTTTTCTATATAATATTTAATGCAACAGTCTAATTGATAGTTAGCAAACAATTTTTAGGGTTCTTCAGAACAATTTTTTACTTTATTTGCTTTGTACCACATCAATTTACTGCATGATGACTGCCTATGGCAAAATACTAAGCTTGACTGTCACTCTGCACATGAAGTCAAATTATTTTTTCAGTTATAAAATAATCTTAAATATTAAGATTCATTTCCAACAATGAGGGGATATCCAAATTTGTATATATTTTGCATTTTTTGCTGTTAAATAAACTAAATATATCTGTAAAAATAACTTAAAGAAGAACTGAACTGAAGTTGTTACGTAATTAAAGCACTATAAATGTTTTCAAATTTTGATGAATATACAAGAGAGAGAAGGATGTTGACTGACAAGTGTTGATCATTGTTTTAACAGCACCTGCAATCGTAATCAGTTCTGGGTCTTTATTACCCAAACAAAGTAGATTCCAGGTAATATGAGGATAATAGATCCATTTGTAGCAAACACTGAAGATGGCAATTTAAGCAAGGTTGAAAAAAAAAACCTCATTTATCATCCTACTTCAGTCTCGAAGCTAAATTTCAGTCATCTTTATCAAAACCTCAGTTCATAGAAGTGAATACCTATTGTTTAGGAAAAAGCAATGACAATTTTGATTCAATTTTTAACAATATATTTGGATAAGAATGTCTTCTTACCCTTTTTGTCTGTCACTGCTATTAAAACTCATTAGTACTGATTTCAAGGTGATATTGAGACAGTACTGGTCTTATAGTTACAAAACGTCTTACAGTAATATCATCTGAGCCAAAGTTCAATAAACTTATTTCAAACAAGCAGAAACAAATATCATAGTAAAAGTTATTATACTTAAATAAGCTTCAATTATTTTGTATTAATTAAAAAAATTTAACTTTGTTAAGGTTTTATTTTTAAATTTATGATTAAATAAGCATTGATAATTGTTACTAATTATATAAGTATTTAAATGTTAATTTAATAGATGCATTTCATATTAATGAAATGAAGTTCTCTGATTATTATTTTACAAATTTATTTTTTTTTTTAAAAAATTCATCTAATCAATTTAAAATTAATAATTTAGTTGTTCTTGTGGTTGGAAAGTTTGCCGACCGCTGATTGAAGGTAAGTATTAAAATTATTATTTCGCTTTATGTCTAATTAAGTATTGTAAAATTTCTGTATTTAATAAAATATTTTTTTTTTCCCCAGAAAAATGGCAAATATTCCTTCCACTACATTTGATGATTCTGAAGAAAATTTGCTTTTTTCACTAGAAACTTATGCCAGTTTATCACGCCTGTAAGTACTTCATTATCTTACAGTTGTTTGTTTATGCTTTGTAAATTTTCTGACAAATTTGCGTCTTAAATAACATAATAGGAAAACTTGAGTTAAATCTTTTTGTGCTTATTAAAAATATTTTTCACTAGAGGTGAAAAACTATATAAAAACTATATAAGAATAGAAAATAAATACTGTAAAATAATGAATATATTGAAAGTAAAGAATTTGATGTAGTATGCAAATATGTTATACACCAGCCAGTCTCAGTTTTCAAGTAGTGATTTAAAAAGGGGACATTGTGAAGGATTAAAAAAAGTGTTCAAAACTTTTGGTATGTTTGGTTTTCAAGACAGATGTGTTTCTGTGACTTCAAAGCTGAATAGAAGATTGTGAGTTCTGGCATATTGTCAGATTCATTGAATCAGGACAATCATTCACAGATGCTGCTGTTTTATTCTGCTTTTCATTTTGTAATTTCATGTTTATGGAAACAATTCCTAACCAGTCAAACAGTTGTCTGAAGACCTATGTCTGGTCTTTCAAGGGTTATGACCCACATGGAAGATTAATATATTGCTATTGTAGCAAAGTAAAATTAAAGAGTAATCTCCACACATGTGATACACATGGTTTTAGTTTCCGTTGGTAAGACAATTTCTGCCACTACTATGTGCCAAAGGCTATGTATAAGTGATCTGTACATCTGGATACCCTGAGTTTGTGTTCCTTTATCTGTCCGAAACAGAAAGGCACAATTAAAGTGGTGTCAGCAACAGGACAATTGAACTGGGGAGCAACGTTATGAGTTACCATTTGGTCTGCAAAGAAATAAGCTTGTAAGGGTTTGGAGAGAAGAAGGCACTTATTAGGCTTTAGAACATTCCAAAGTGGAATCATCATGCTATAGTCAAAAATTTCATTAGGATATCGCACCAACCTGCACATTTTTAGACAGGGTTATTTGATGGTTGCCTGGTATCCAGGTGAAGTCCTAGACTCCACTGTGAAATTATATTCTGTAGCAGTTGGCCCTGCTTTCATTTTATTGGATGATAATGCTCATCCCCATAGAGCTGTGATCATCAGCAACTACCTTGAGAAGGAGGAGATTGCATGCACGGAGTGGCTGACTTAATCCCTATAAAAATATTAGAAATGTTCTCGGCTATGTGTGTAAAAGTTTCCTTTAACCAACCACTCTCGTAGAGTTACAAACTGCTCCACGAGGTATAGTGATTACTTGATGCTGATGGTCTTCGTGGAAAGCATGTTCATATGCTGTTAACTTTGTACGAAGATGAGGGGGAGTCATATACCCTATAAGTTTCGATTTTGTTCGTTTTGCTTTTAAAATATCTTTTTGTTAATGACTCCAATATGATTTATGAAAATACAATATTGCTTTCTTTGTATGTAATTCTTTAATTTGCTTCATGCATAAACATATTTGCTACTTTTTTGTTGAATTTCATATCAATCAAAGCTGTCTTGTCGATTTTTCCATAGCATTGCATAACCTTCGGTCTGTGTATATGAAATTTGTCATATCAACTGGAATATTATTGTTAAGTCGTCTACATCTCAAGCATATATGTGATTAATGTTGTATTTAAGAGTATTGTAGTCTCGTATATTTATGGGGCTTAAAAGACAAATTTTGATTTAGCTTTGGAAGATTAGTTTTATGGAGAAAAATTTTTTTCAAATATGGTATTTATAAAAACTTCATTTAAAGTTTTTGTAATTTATTTCTTATTTATTAATGTATTATTATATATTTCTTTTATTTAGATTGGACAACGATGACAATGTGCTGTTGACTCAATTAAAGGTTATTTATATTCACCAATTTATATTAAATGTTGTATTTTGTTCTAAAAATCTATTTTTAACAAAATTAAGCTTAAAATAAACATTTTTTTAAATATTACTGAATTACATAAACTCTTTATTAGGTTCATAATTTAAAGCAAGTATTCTCTTATCTCATTATAGTAATTAGCATTTGTGAATTTATGTTTTTACAGGACATTCCAGATCTTGTTCCCATTGCAGACTCGGTACCTTTTATACAAAGTTCAAGCTCATGTTTGCCTGCAACGTATGTTTCATTTTCTATCTTATTGCTACTGATCTACTTGCATTCAGTATTTTCAATATACTGCATTTGAAATATATTTTGTACATGATGCATTTAAAAAAAGAAATAGATCTGGACATTAAAAAAAAAATAATCCAGGAAAAATACTTTTATTACTGATGCATAACAATATTTCTCTTATTGTTGGCTTTAGTATCAAAAAATCTAGATTGGAATTTTTTTGCAAAAATAAAAATTGAAATAATGAATGCGTTAGAGACAGTTTTTGTATTAAACTTAAAATATTACACTTGAACTTTGTACTATATTTGTATTTTAAAGATTAAATTTTGTATTTACAGTAATTGGTTACCTGTATGTAAAAAGTGTCTGCATAAAATAACCAAAAATGTGAAGGTGAAGAATTTATGCCTTTATAAATTATTTTCAAGGCATAATATAATTTGATACGTATATTATACATAAATTTATTCTGTATAATTTATTTATATTTTTTAAGTAATAATTATTTAATCTCTTTTAATTGCTTAACTTTTTAATTAAACAGTTAAGTTGCTTTCACAATGAAAATTAACATAACATTTTTAGTATTGTAAAAAATTTTAAGTGTGTGTATTCATAAGTACTGAATTTAAATAAATTATTTGATAGAACTCCCTGGCCTGGTAACTGTGGTTTTCAAGTAAAATTTATTCAAGAGAAATCACCCAAACATGTTAATTGGACTGTAAGTTTTTTTCTCTAACGTTAATTTTTTTAACTGATTTTTAATTCATAAAAATTTCAATATTTAATTTTCTTTTTCATTCTATTTTAGTATTCAACTACTCAGAATAAGTTGTATATAAAGAAAGATGTTTCTTGTCCATTCAGTTTCTTCACTAATAGTATGATGCCTAAAAATGTTTTTATCCGAGCAATGGCAGTATACACCTCTCCCGAACATGCATCAGAAGTTGTGACTCGATGCATCACCCACTGCTCCCTTGAAGTGCCATATAGTAATATAAATATTTTTTTATTTACAATTATAGCAAGTGAGGCTTATTATTTGCCATGTACATTTAAATCCATTTATCTCAAGTTATTTATTGAACAGAGAAACTTTTCAATTTCAAAAGTGGGTGGAAGGGCTTGTTTTCGAAATGTAGATTTCAAAACTAAAATTAAAAGCAGAATTGTTATCCAAAATAAAACAAATACAAATTATAAATTGTTCATAAATGCAATTTTTAATTCCTAAAAGGGTGTATTTATATTTGTAGTATTTTATTTCAATTTAATAATTGGTATTATTTATAAGTTTTGGTTGTAGTTGTCAACCAATTGCTTTTGCTGCTTTAATGATATATGTATTTTTTAAACTGCCGCTACTGAAACAAACCAGTGATTATTTGTATTATTATAATTATTAAATGATTTTAATTAATTTATCTTTAGAAATTCCAAAAATTAAAGGAATTTCACCAAAATTCAAATTTTCTGTAGTATATTTTTACAATTAATCTTTTTCTGTTCTTTCAAATTGTGTTCATAATAAATATGATTTCTTGTTGGAAATCATTTCAATTATTATAAGATAGTAATAATGAAATAATTAGCCACGTGACAAGCTGATGAGCTGCCATTATTAAATTAGTTAATTTTTAAAGATTTTTATTGCATTGCTTAGCTGCGTGAGTGAATTCAAGAATTTTTGAAGACAATCCATAAAAATTTATTAAACTACATATGATTTTGAGATGAAAGTATTAAAATTGTTTGTGCATTTCTTTTTGAATTATCGCACAATTTTATATAACTTGAATATAGATAAATGAGAATTTTTTGTAAATAAAATGTTTTTTCTTTTACTTTTTAATTTGAAAAAAAGAGCTAATTGAATATTACATATTTATTTTTACGTACATATTGTGCATTAATATTTTTGCTAGCAAATTAATCTACTACATAAAAATCTAACATGCAGTAATTTTTCTATTGGGCTTCTCCAAAACTGAGAATTAATATTTATCCAAAACCTATTTCAAATAAAAATGTTCTTACTGGATAAATAACATTATTTTTTATTAAATGACTAGAAATTTTTAAATAAATTTATTATTTATAAAAAATTATTTAATATGGAAATTGTTAAGACTTGCTTATGTTCCATTTAAAAGATAATTATTCGTTTTCCTTTCTGACTCCATATTTTGCTGTCACAATGTTGCTTATATTTTCCAGGAGTTGACACAGAGCACCTTGTTCGTTGTGAAAGTAATCAAGCCATGTATCAAGTTGACCCAGAAACTAAACGGCAGTGCGTAATTGTGCCATTTGAAAATCCTCCTGGTAAATTTTTATAAATGAAATAATGTTTTGCCTTAATTTAAACCATGTAAATATTTATGTTTTTAAAAAATTATTAATGGCAGGGCTTAAAAAATGGCCACAATTTTTATTTTGTGTGTAACATGAAATTAAGGTCAGATTAAATTGCCTATCTGTCCAGTAAGGGAATATAGTTTATTATCGAAACAGCTTGTGGTAGAGTTATTTGGATCTCGATTAAAGATAGTATTGAATGGTAAACATCCAGTTTATGGTGGAAATGGAGAAATTGATTGTTTATTAGGGGGTGTTAGTCAGATGTATGCATCACAAAGCTGCTTTAAAATAAATAAATAATATAGTTAGTGTGTAGTTTTTTCATCTAGTTTTTCTTTTAATATCATGTGAAATCTGAAATTTTAAGTGTTAAAAATTAAGTTTATTTTTATTGTAATTAAAATCTCTCCTGAATTTTCTTTTTGATCCATCTGACTTGGCCACTTCAAATTTTTTCATATGATTGGTGGTCACATTATAGTTTGACTAAGCTCAGAACACCGGTGAAAATTCCTAAGTTTATGTTTTGAGAGAAACACAGTAAATCTAAAATTTTCTATTGAGTTCAGATTTTGGAGATTTCAAACTTTTCCAGTGTCATCCTTATTAAGATGAAACAAAAAAATCTTAATATACTTGAACAATATGGCAACATCTTTCCATGATGGATATTTAGGGTTGTTATATCATCAAATTTTAATAAACATTATTCTAAATTAATTAATGTTGAATAAAATTTTAAACTTCATATTATTTATTTAGAATTTTTCTTAGAATATGAATTCATATTGGTTTGTTGTTCATGTTAAAACTTTCATCAATCTAAATTTTTAATAACTGTTTCTGTATTAAAAATTTTTAATATTGATAATTAAATTTAGTTAGCTTTAATCATGTTTTTAAAAAGTGTTTTTGTTTGCTTCTAGTTGGTCAAAACTTTTCGACATATCTCTATAAATTTCCCTGCTTTAGCTCCTGCTGTGGTGGGCCCAATCGCAGACCTCTCACCCTTGTCATCACTTTGGAGCAAGAGTTAGTTAAACATTGGATATTTTCTCGTTATTTTTTTTTTTCATATATCAGCTACTCATTTGTCAGTTAAATTCATTCTGCTGTTCATATTAACATTCTTTTGAGTTTGTCATCATAACTATCAGTATAGAGTAAAAACAATTTTTGTCCTGAATTGATAAATTAATTTTAAATAGATATGTGTTTTAACCATATACTGTAATATAAATCTTTTCAAAATTTAGTTTTCAATACCATAATATTTATTTAATAATTGCAGAACATTGAAGATTGCGCCAGACCTCAATTAAAATGAATGTTATTTTCGGATTTTTAGAAAATTATCTTTGTTTTTGAATTCATAACTTCTCAGTCAAAATGAATGAAATTAAACATTTGTATATGGATGGATAATATTAAGTTATATAAATAATTAAGACTGAATTTAAATTTTTATTTTACTTCTTCATGCTTACTTTGCTATTCTCATTAATTATAAAATTATAAAAATATTAATAAATATTCCATAGATACATAATTTTATTAACTGTATTTAAAGATTAAACATTACTCGTTCAGAAATATGCATTTTAATTTATGTTTACATGAAATTATATTTATTTTTATGATTTGTTGAGGAAATTATATTACTTGTAAAGAGTTCATATTTTATAAAAATATTCATAAGTGTAGTGGTTGCTAATAATGTAATTTATTATTATTAACCAATAAAATGTTTCATTCTGAATTAATATTTTGCCATATTAAATACTAAAATATTGTTTAATAATAATTAAACTTTTGTAGCAAATTTTTTAAAAGTTTAAATATCTTTAATATTTATAGGTAGTATAAAGTTGTTATTAATTGTCATATATTTTTTATTTCAATCAAAAATAGAAATAATCTATTGGGAAGATTGGCAATAAATTTAAAAATTTGTGCTAGCCCTGGACGAGACAGGGCATCTGATGAACAAATTTCTTTACCCGAAAGTATGTATTTTCATAAATTCTTTTATATCTTTGTTACCAATAGATGCATCTTTTAAGTAATCTTGTCAAATAAAGAAAAGATCATTAAAAATGTGCTTAATTTTTTTAGAATGAAATGTCATATGGAAAAAAATGCTTGTCAGATAAAATCTAGTGACATATTTTATGATTTATTAATTAATTTTGTTTATTTTTATAATTTTTTTTTCTTGGCTTTTCTTTTGCTGATTGAAACCTATAATTTGTACTAAAGTTAGTTACAATTTGAGATCTATTAATAGCCATTTTGTTTTTATATATATTTGTGATTTTAGAATTATATTATTTATGATTTTCATGCTGCTCTTTAATTTTAAAAATTTCTGTGCTAAAACAGTTTAGAAAATTTCATTCAAATTTAAAGAATACTTTCTGTCTCATACAATGGTTATATACATAGTTATTTAATATTTTATAAGTTTTACTTGGTTGAGGTTAAATAGATAAGGCATTAAGCTTTATAAATATTTAATTTATTTAGAGGTATAATAATAAAATGTGCATTTGTAACATCTAATCATGTAACATATTTGGTATCTTATAAATCATTTATTTAAAACTTAATTGTTATTATACATAATATTTTTTAAATGCTATAATATATATATAAAATATTTTAAATTAAGTATCTTAGATATAAAAAAAATTAATGAATAGGTATCCAATTGGTTTAAATAAAGATTAGAGGAAGATAATTTATTGTTTTCAAATAAGTTGCAATTTTTGTTCTCATTTTGTTAATGTAAATTTTAATTTTACAGATGTAGTCGGTAATTGATTTTTTTAATAAAATTATTTATTAATGGCTCTTGAACCAGTACATTCAACACTAAGCTTCTGCTGTTTTAAAAGGATTAAATACAGTCAAAATATTTTTTGTAACAAAAATAATCAATTATCTATTATTTGGCAAGAGGTGTTGAATATTAGGTTTGTCTTATAATAATTGCAGATGAGTAGCATACGTAATAGTGTTTGTTCAAATAAAAGAAAACATCATTCATCAACTTGAAATACTGCTTGAAGTATTTTTTTTTATTGATTATGTATATCTATTTAAAAGTTATTAAGGTAACCGGCCACATTCAGAACCAAAATTTTTAATGTTTTATGAAATATTTTTTGATGTTATTGTTGAATTATATTATAAAACATTGACAGACAGGAAAATTAAGCTATAGACATAAATAGATTTTGTTACTGTTTGATAAAATAAGTATTTTTGACTTTACAAATACTTCTTATTTAAAAAAAAAAAAAAAATTTTAAACTTGTCACGCATGTAGACCTATGTTGATCATGCATGCATTGAACCAAAAGATTGATAATATTCTAAGATATAGTTGAGTTATTTGAATTTTTATTAAAAACTTGTCTCTAAATGAATATATTTTCCTTTTAGTTCAATACCTACTAAACATAAAAAAATATAATTAAATTGCCATTACATTCTGAAAATGATTATAACTATTATATGGCAGTGTAGCAAAAAAATATGGAAATTCAGTTGGAAATGTTGAAAGCATCTATTCAGTATCCTAATAGGTCATAAAATAAAGATAACAATAAAACAAATTTTTGATTTCTTACACATTGATTTTGAACATGGTTTATTACCGTAAGATTTTACAGTTATTAACTTATCTGTAATCATTTTGTTGCATCTTGCATATGAAAATAAAAATAGTTATTTAAAAAAGAATATTAAAATAAGAATACTGTGAAGCATAATAATTTTTATAATTATGCTGCAATTATAATTTGTGGGCTATATGAAATTCAAGACCAGTAATGAATATTCAGCTTGATAAATATAGTATTAATTTTTGACAAATTTATTTATAGTAACATCTCTTTAGTCTAGTATTCGATAGTTTTACACATTCTATAGTCCACTACCAATCGAGCATTCACTTTTGTATGAATTCAGGCATTTGTTGATCTTGACTGCCAAATGGTGCCACAATGCTTACCGCACTTTATAATTGCTGGAATGATTATTTTGTCGGATATTTGGTATCATTTACACAAGTTCAAATGTATGTAAGCATATTAAATATGTACATTCTTTAATAATTTAAATTTTTATCTTTTTGATATTATTCTTGAAACTTTATTGATGCTGACAAAATCTATAAATCCTGCAAGGCTGTGATGTTAAATGTGACGGATTAAAGATACTTACTGTACTAATTATTTTTACTACAAAAGTAATGTTTATTTTTATTTTAATGTTTTTTTCTTCTTACAAAAGTTATCTTTAATCAGCAACCTTTTTGCTTTTCCGTATTAATGGATATTGCTTAAACTTTCATTACTGATAGACCTTACTGTCCTTACTAACTTGGCTAAACCTTATTTGACATCTCTGCTTGATTAATCTGGAAGAAAAATATTTTGGAGGGATTTAAAATTGCAACATATTTGATTATATTAATATGTTTTTTAATTATTTGTTAGAAGTTTAAAAAAATATATATTTAAGAAAATATTATGCATGTTTACTTCTAAGACTTAAAACTTCTGATGTCTTAAAAATTTTTTTACAGGAGCCATTGTAGTCCCTACTCCTAGTCGCAAAAAGACAAAGAGACGAAGAAGAAGAAAACCTGAATTTGTCATAAAAGTAAAAAAAAAATTGTATTTCAAATTTCTTACATTGTAGTATGAGTAAATTTATTACCATTAAATTTCTGTTTTTTAGACGGATAACCGGAAGTGTTATGAATTTTTAAAACGAATGAGGCGTTTCCATAGATTTGCACAACAATGGGTGTTTTGAAACCATTGATGGCACAGTATGTATATATTTTCTCCCTCTTTTCTTCTATGCATAAAGATAACCCGAAATTGTTCTTTTCATTAAAATTGTTTTTTATTTAAACCTTTTACTGATACCATTTTCAAAATTTACTGAATTTTAATGTTTCAAGGTCTTATGTTAACTACAATCATTACTTATCAAACAGTTCATTGCAGCTTTTTAATAATTTTTTTTCTAAAGACAATAAGAAATGTTCATTGAGCAAACAAATCAATGAAAAGATGGTTCAACCACTTATTGCATGGAAAACTGACAAGCAGCTAAGTGAGACAAATTCAAAAAGATCGACATCATAAGGGAGGAAATCACATTTAATAGGGATTTTAATTGCAATAAAAAAAAAAATTTTAGTTTTTAATAATTAGAGTTTTAGAGGGCACAAATAAAAGGAAAACAAGATGAAAGCAAAATTGCTCACTACTGTACTTTTTCTTTCAAAGCAACTCTGCGCCTTGTCTATCTGACAAAACCCTAACAAGTAATCAAGTTCATTTCCACTGTTTAACTGGTTATTTATCACTCTACACATTTCATGGTCAGACTATTTATACATTGCATAAATTATGCTTATATAAGAATAGTAGTAAATGGATGATTAATAGCAGTTTTTTTCTTTCTGTTTAATATTTGCTATTTTTTGGCAATAAAAAAGTTCTAGTGAAGTTCAAGTAGATCTCCAATATTGTTCTTGCTGTCAAGAAAAGAAAAAAAAAAAGAGAGAGAAGGTGTAATCTGAATATTCTGCCTGGTAATGTAGGTGGTACAACACAGCTTGTGATGGAAAAAGAAAATGCATAGATTTTCAAAGTGGTGTTCTGGACAATATTTCGTAAGACGTAATATCATGGAAACGACTGGTTTCGAGTATCTGTATTTCTGCTTAGTAGTGGTAATGGTCTTGTAATTAAGTGATGTAATCTTGTAATTTGGTGTCTTGTAATTGAGTGATTTCAAGTTGCTATAAAAGTTCAAGGGTTATAAGGTTCAGCAAACGAGGTCAAGCAACGACACTTCAGTATCTGATGTGTCTTTTTGTAATACATTGCATCCAGGTGGATACACACATTAATACTGAAAAATGGAATGGGGAACACTATCTTACATGAACCACATTTTCTACTGGACATAAGCAGGTGAACAATGATGCAAACCCTGAAGAATGCTGCATAGGAAACCTAAGTATGTGTTTAGCTGGTCATCTCCAAGCATTCCTCATCCATCTAGTCTTGATTTTCACACACTCAATATCATTTATAACCTCATCTTTTTGCATTTTTTTGTTCATCTAGAATGAACCTCCAAGTTTGCTAGTGGAGTTCATAAGCACGGCACTTACATGTATATAACTTGTAACTTATTTTTCTAATTCATTCTTTTAGTTTTAGATGTGAATATTAGTTTACTCTCAAATATTTAATGAATTTTCTTTTTGTTAGTATGCTCAGCACGGTTGGAATGCACTTTATATTAATATTTATTTTTGAATTTTTTTTTCTTTAATATCGTTATGCATTAATTTTGTGTTGCATTTCTAAGTTAATTGACTTAAAATCCTATGTAACAAGTGAAAATCAAAACAATGTTATAAAAGCACCACAATAACTCTTAATTGCAAATTTAAAAAATTAGCCTCTAATTATCTTATTTTGTTTTCACGATAACAAAAAATGCACGTGAAAGTAAATTTATCAAATGAATCCTTGAATTTAGATATTTTAATGCAAATTCAAGTATAATAAATATATATAAAAAAATTCTATTTACTTCACTGGATGACATTGTCTGAAAATTGTCAAATGCTATAATCTAATAGAATGAAAAGAACAATTTTTTTTGCTCAGATTGATTTAAGATTAAGAGACTGCATGCAATAAATAGAAAATGAACTTCTTGTCATAGAATTATTATTTTATATTATGAATTATTTGTGATATCAAGAGAGGAAATAATATTGAGGATTTTATTGTTAAGCATGAATGTTTGTTTTCTTATAAGATAATTTAATCCTTTAAAGTACTAAGGTTTAAATATATATTTTTGTTTTATTCAATTATTTTTTTCAGATTATGTAGCACCAGTGAGGATGATTCAAGTCAAAATGAAAATGCTTAGTTTTTGAAGAGTTTAAACAGGATGTTTGCATTTTTCTGCGTTTAATTTTATATCATATATGTTGTCTTCATATAAACCATTTGTACTACATTCTTTTTATTATTTCATTGGTAGTGGGTTTCTTTTCTTTTTAATTTTTAATGGCACTGTTAAGCTAAAATGCACATGTTTTTAACTATTATGTTGTTATTAACTATTAAATCAAATGATTAGTTAAATTTTGCTCTAAAATTGCTCAAGGAAATTTTGTTTCCATTAATAGTTCCTGTTTTGTTAGAGAAAGGGTGCTAAAAAGTTTTGCCGGAAAAATAATTTGCCAAAATTATATGTGATGTTATAAATTATTTGTGATATCTGTAGAGTAAATATATTGATAATTTTATTGCTAAGCATGAATGTTTGTTTTTTTATAAGATAATTTAAGTGAAATAACTTAAAAATTTTACATAATGCCATTCTTTTTTTCTTTAAAAAATTCAAAGACAGTATTCATTTTTCTTTGATTTTAAATATTTAAATAACTAATCATTTAGTTGCAAAAATACAGAAATATATATATATATATATATATAAATTCCAGTACTTGAGAAATATTACCTTAAATTGCACATTACCTTATATTTTAGATATGTGCAGATATGAAATGTATATATATTTCATATCGCACATATTCATGTGTTTCATATGAAGAATAAAGACATATGCTGAATAAAATTTAATTTTTTTTATAATATTACATTTATTCACCATGAATAATAAAATAAAATAACAGATATTGCCTTGTAGGAAAAAAAAATTTCTTATACATCAATTTTTTATAAATTTAAATACTTTTTTTTTTTCAATTTACATCTCATGTAAAAACAATATTTTTATTTTGTTTTTGTAAGCAGAGTTTTCATTTTGTCTCTAAAAGCAATTGAGGGTGTGCAAATATATCATACATAACAAATTAAATCTATATGATGACAAAATATGCAATTCGTTAAATTTTATTAATTTTTGATATTTGAGCATTGTAATATGCATAAATGTAAATAATAAAATGTAAAAGCTAAGTATTGACTAAGTAAAAACTTGTATTGAAATAGTTATCCAATTCACGAGGTTTTGATATATATTTAATTTAATTATGTATATGCATTACATATTAATAACTTCAAATATCAAGGTTTTTTATATACTGTGATCTTTTAACATTGGACTAACAATATGCTAACAAAAATGTAACCTCTCATAAATTATCACTTTTATTAACTTCTTGGACAATCAAACATACTTTAATTTTAAACCATTCCAAAACAATACTGTGATGACTTTTTTTTTTTTCTGCAATACTTCTTTTCTACAGCATTATTAGTAAACCCCAATATGAATAAGGAAAATAATTTGTAATTTCTGTCATTTTTTTCTCATAAATGATAAAAATATATATATATAAATTTTCAGAAATATTAAATATTTTTTTGTTATTTCACTTAATTTTTGATTATATTTTGGGTGGTGTGTTATATGATGTATTTATCACTTTAAAACAAGGTTTTCTCTTATAATTAACTCACTATGGACTGCTGATATTAAAAACTCTTCTTACTTCTTTAATTTGTAAAAAATGTTTTCGGTTGAAAGAATTTTAAAAAGTTCTTCAAATTTTAAAATGCACATAATTTGGGCTGAATTGATTCAAAATACTTTTATAAATGCAATAAAATCCTTTTTATTGATTTACTTTAAATCTGCCTGGGTTCTATTTAAATTTTTGGGGAACAATAGTTATTTTTTTCACCTATAGTGATTTAAAAAATAAAAATTGTGGAGTTTTGTTATGTATTTTAATGTGATGGAATATAAAGCAGAGTGGGATTTTCAGTGGGTTTTGTGATTCACTGATTTGCTATTAATGCTTGTACCAATACAGCGATTTAATAATATTTAATATGCATATATCTTACTGTGATTATCATTTTATGTAGGTGTTTCATGACTTTAATTTGGTGTTTCATGATTCAGCACAATCTGTAATCCATCACCCATCCAACATTAGCTCTTGTATTTTTTGTATGGATTTGGTAGTTTGTTAACTTTGACTGCCAAGTGACAACACAATACTGCTCATATTTGTCAAATATTTCTGCTGTCTATGCAGGTTTAGAATGTATCCTACACATTAAATATGTGTTTTAATCATATAAGTTTTTACCCAGAGATGATCTATAATTCATCATTATCTCAGTGCCAAACATGCCAGATTAAAGATAGGCTACTGTAATTTTTTTAAACCTTTTGATAAATTTGATGATTGGCAAGAGAAAACTCAACTTGTATAGAATTGGTTAATTTAAAATTTGTAAATTTTTGGATTTTCAAAGCCCAATTAAACCATAAAATAATATATATTTATATATATATGGTGAGTTTTTAATGTTATATATATGCATATAGAAGTTATGTTAGTTTTTTAAATAATTGTTGTATTAAAGAGTTTTAGTGAGAAAAACCTTTGTTTTTTTCCATGTTTGGAAATTTTAAATTTTATGCTGTAGTGTTTCAGTTATGCATCTCCTTTTAAGATTAAAATTTTTATTGAATGCCTTATATTTGTCGCAACTAAATTTTATTAATTACACATACAGAACTAAGAGGAAAAAGAATTGGAGATATTTCACAAATTTAATGTCGAACAGGGTAATTTTTTTTAAAGTAACTAACTATGAAATAGTTATTCATTGAAAATTGTTTAAAAGTTGATTTGTATTTTGTCAACAATGAGTTTGGATGATTTCAAAATTTTAATTTTCTATTTTTAATTTTGACAATAATGAAATTGTTCTGTTTCTGTGAAATTGTATTTATGTTTCGGTGGGATTCATAATATATTGATAATACTCTTAACTTAAATATGTACTTATTTTTATAATTACAAATAAAAAAAAAAAAAAGCTATTTTGTTACTTAAAAATAAACATTGAAAGTACTGAATTTTTCTTTAAGATTATTTAATATTTTTCCTGAAATTTTTTTTCGGTTTTTTTTTATTTTAGATATCTTAATTTATGGGATAATTGTTTTTATTTTTATTTTTTTTATCCTTTTTGCATAACTTTTATCCTAAAAATTGAACTTTTCAATTTTAGTTATGGTGTTTCAACAAAGACCTATTTTTTTCTTTGTGAATTTGTATTAAATAAACCTGCTTCTTTGAATAATTTAACTTGAATGTTATATAGTTATTAGAAGAGCAATTGGCTGAAGCTGATTAATAAAGTATTTAAAAAAGCCGATTAATAAAGTACAATATTAATTTGTCAAAGTTATTATTTTTTTTTCAAATGCTGTGTTATGTGTATTTATTATGAAATGTTAAAATTTTTGGATTTTTTTGGAGAGTTGTTCTTTAATTTCTGTTCATATGTCTTTGCATTAGTTCTTGGGTATAGCTCTTTCCATTGCATTTGTGAGATAATTCGAAAAATTTGGTGGAAAAAAAATAAGTATATTTTTATGTGGATATAAGTATATTTTTATGTGGATTCCAGTTCTTTACACCATGAAAAAAATTGTGCTGGCCACTACATAATGTTTGGTGTCCTCTTACATGAAAAATTCTTTCCTATTTAAGATTTTTTTTCCTACAAACAAGGTTTCAAATAAAAAAGTCAAACTTATGAGAAATCAAATCTTGATAATTCGTATACTTTTTAATTTCATGATTGTAGTACTTTTAAAAGTTGTATTTTTGTCATTATTTATTCAAAATAGTTCTTCAGTTCATCTGTTATTTGAAGCATTTAGTTCAAAGGTATGGATGGTAGCAATATTTATAAGAGAAAATTATGTTTGTCAACAAATGGTCAAGGAATAGCCGCTCAAAGGCAAAGTACTAAATTTTTCAAACTATCATGAAACATATATTTAAATACTTTCAGTCACTTTCTGTCTCATACATCTATCTGTCCTTTTAAATATTGTATTGTCTTTTAAAACTGTGCTGTTTCAAGTTTTTGTATGTGAAAATGTTATTTTTTTTACTGATGTGCCTTATTGTATAGGACACATGCCATTGATCAAGTTGGATCAAAATTAGTTTTGTTTTCTGTGCAGTTTTAGTTATATTTGTTTTCCTAATAAAACAAAGTGTTATAAAAATATTTTTATTACATTGTCAATTTAGAATTAAGTTCTGAAGTACAAACTGTTCTAGTTATTCAATATTCTATTTTTTAATGTGTGTTTTTAAAACATTGTATTCTTTTATGATGAATGTAAATCAATTACTTGAAATATCCTATGCTGATAAATATTGAGTATATGTGATTTATATATTTTTTACATTTTAATAAAAATTTTGAAATTAAGTTTTTTTTTTTTTTTATTCATATTGGAATTTCATTCAAAAGTTTTTTGTTTTTTTAATGCATAGTATATTCTTCAAAAATATTGTGATTGAAAAGTTAATACAACAATTTATATTAAAAAAAAAAAAAAACTTGGATGTAGACTTTAGCATTTTAAAAATACCGATATACCATTGTTTTATTGACATTAAAAGAAAATAAATCCACACTAGAAATTATTGTTGTTTAATGTAACTTTAATTATATAAAATTCATTTATATTTATTATTTATGATATGCACAAAATGCTTTTTGCTCTTAATTCAACTGCCCAATAAGATTTTTGTTTGTTGGATAAGTTATCTGAGGGTATTTATCATGAAATTTTGAATATGTAATTCATTATCGTATTAAGATCAATATCTTTATGAATTTGTTTCCGTATAACAAACCATGGATCATTAACTATACTGGCTACCTGTTTGTTCTGAAAACCTTGAAACTTTCGGAGATTTTTCAATGAGGTGGAAGCCCAGACGACACAACCATATGTGAGAATTGGTCGAAGAATCGACTTATAGAGCAGAAGCTTATGTCTGATCGCTAGCCTACTCTTACGAGAAATTAATCTTTTGAGTTTTTTACTCGTAGCAGAGGCTTTTGCAACTACTTTAGAGATATGGGAATTAAAGTTCAATTTTGAGTCTAAAACCAACCCTAGGTACTTATATTCAGTAACCCAGGGACGGGCTGTCCAGAAATGGTGACATCATTTAAGTTATCAATATTACACTTCCGAGTAAACAGGAGGCTTTTACTTTTTATTAGGATTAACGTTTATTTTCCATGTGGTCAGCCAATTTTTCTAATTGAGTGATATAATTATTCAGCTGAGCAACGACGGAGTTTGGTGTTTTGTGCATAATCTCTGTGTCATCTGCAAATATCGCTAGTCAAATCGACTTGACATTTTGTCGGTCTAAGGATATCTTTTACAGATATTAAAAATAAACGTGGCCCTAGAAGAGAGCCCTGTGGAACGCCGCCCTGATTGACGGGGACGAGAGATTGCATTTTCAATAACTAGGAATTTACGAGCAGAGAGGAGTGCAAAAGATGAATTAAATGATCCTAAAAACCAAGTCGCACGAGCTTGATATTAAGCCATTATGCCAAATTTTGTCAAAGGCTGGCTACGTCCAGAAATAATATTCCCGTAGATTTTCAATTGTTAAAGCCTTCACTGATCAGCTCATGAACACGCAAGAGCTGGTGATTTGTACTGAGTTGGTTCCGAATCCAAATTGGAATAAATATATCATTATTAGTGCAGTGGTGATCCAGGCTTTTAAGAATCGAATATTTTACTCATACTGCTGAGCAATGAGATTGGACGGTAATTCTGAAGCTAAATTGCATTCCGGTTTAGGAATGGGAATGACTGGCAATTTTCCAACTCTTAGGAAAGTAACACTTATTAATCAAGAAATTAATGAGATAAGTGATAATTAAAATATAAGAATAGGGGAGAGATTTTAACATGCGATTAGAAATAGAGTCCAATCCAGGAGCTTTGTTGGTTGCAATTTTCTTAATATAATCACAGACTTTCTCTAAAATGTATTGATGCTTTACTGCAAAAATTTACACTTTTCTCAAAATTAATGTTTCATTGGTATTTATTTAAGAACAAATCAAATGAAAATGCACCATCAGTATTGGGAACATTTGACATTTTTTTCAAATAAAAGGATGAAAATTAATTTAAGCATTATAAATATTTAATAATTATATTAATATTTAAAAAATTAAAATTGAGGATGTCGATAATTTTTTAAAGTATGTCACTCTCATTTGTAGTCGTTAAATATCACCTCTCTCAAGTGCATCCATAGAAAAAGGTGCTTCCTTTAAGCTACAGTGGATGACTTTTCTTTCCTACTTCCATCACATACCATTGAATAGATGAACGCTTCGCGTTTAGATATTCGACTTCTTTATTCAACTTAGTAGGCGGCAGGGGACTTTCAAAACCTTGAAAAGTAGATTTCAATATCAATTGGAAATTAGTCTTTAAACATTTATCATCACAACAACAAAAAAAAATATCAATTGGTTTATTTTTTTGCAAAGCTATAGAAATTTTTATGAATTTACAACTGATCAGCTGATTTATTTGACAGGTGTAAAAATGTTTACGTTTCACACTTTATAACACAGGAGAGTTGCAACGTTCAGATGTTATTTTCGTGAATGCTCTAGTTGATTTTAATAATTTATTTAGTATTTTCTTTTGAGATAAACTGTAGTGGAAACTTGTTTTTAACTTTAACCGTATTTATAAAAACTTGTTTACAATTTGAAATGCTTGTTATGCATTGTACACAAAACTTTTATTTATGTTCATTTTTTCCTTAAGAGCTGTTAGATAAAACAGCTTATGCGAGTATAAATCTCAAAGCATCTCCTTAAATCAGATTAAAGTATTCATTCAAAAAATTTCTTGTTCGTTTATTATTTTGTTAACATCATATTTTATTTAGTCGTTTTATTATTTGTGTTTTGCTTAATTTTTATTGTATTTTTAGCAATACAGACACTAAGTATTGAAATCCTAAAGGTTACTCTAGTAAACGAAAAGCAGCTGCTAATTTAGCTAATAGTTGGAAAGCAGCCGAATCATATAAAAAAATGACGTATGATTCCATTTTCACTTGCAAGTTGTTTCCAATTAAAGGCTATAAAACTCCGTTTTTGTACTGTAATGGACAGTAATATCCGGACAAATTTTGTTCTCTGCAATGAATGTAGCCATAAATGTTTAATACAATAAGTAGGCATATGTCGATCTAACATCACATATGGCTACTCAACAGACATTGAATTCTTTTGTGTGACATGTAGTTCGTATGATTCCACGCTTAGTAGCAGTAGCAATATGTCAAAGCAGAAGTACTGTATTAATTAATGAGGGTCTTTCTTTGTTTCAGAAAAGGTCATACAGTGTTGGAGACATTTTTTATGATCCTCAATATTCCTTCTATGGCCCATAAACCATTTTATAAGTGTTTGGATGAACCAACATCTGTAAATGGTGAAATAAAAACGAGTTTTCCGGGCATTTATCAATGCTGTCCGTGAAAAACATATTGAAAATGATCCGCCATGAGCTGATAACGAAATTTTGGAAATTTGTGTATCCTATGATGAAACATGGCAAAAGAGAGGCCATTATGGTCAGTGCTTGCAATCGTCCTATTGTCAGCACTTGTCATAGGGCTGTGAAAAGCTTATAAAATATTGTTCATAATGCAAATGTGTGCAAAATCTTGTAGCTGACAATAGTGATATGGTCACATATGGAATCAAGGTCACAAATCTGACTGTCAGATGAATATTTCAAGTTCTTCAAACAGTGAGGAAATGCAAGCAGCAGGTGTATTGGGGAAGATATCCACCAAAAATAATAAAATGCTATTCATTAATATGTGATGGTGATTCCAAAGTTTTATCTTCTAAATGATGAAAAGGTTTATGGGCATATTTCCAAATTGAGAAATAATAACACATTAATCACATTGCCAAAATATTAGAAACTTTAAAAGCAACAATGAAGGAGTGAAAAATTACAGGCATTACTTTTGGAGGGAGGGGAATAGAAATTTATCTGATAGCATGACAAAAAAAAAAAAAAAAAAATTAAGATTATCAAAAGAAAGATTAAAGAGAATACACATGATGTCACCAAAATGAAATCCTCTATTCTAGGGACGACTCTTTATCATTGTATGTCAACTAATAAAAACCGCAACACAATAAGTGTCCATCAGGAATTACTTCATATTGCTTTTACCTGAGAGATATGGCTGTAAATAAAACCCCCAAAAGCATTCTTGCATGAAAACTTGACTCTCAAAACCAGTTGTTGAGAAGAATTTACCAGCTTACCAAGGAATGACATCAGACTTTTCATTCAAATGTGTTAAAGGCAAAACTGAAAATAAAAACAAGTGTTTGCATAGTTGTATGTCACAAATGGAATGGAACAAATGCTGCAAAGAAGTGTTTGTGTCAAAAAAGTGACTAAAGCTCAATCACATTAGCTGTGCACAAATTTTAAGTTTGGCTGTGCTGAGACAATGCAAGTAATCACCAATGAAGATGCTGGCAGACGAACCCTTTCTCACAATATAACAATAAATGAAGATAAGCTTAGTTGATTGCAAAAATATTTAAGAATGTTTGAGAACTTCAAAACTGTGCAGAATAAAAAATTAATAAATGCTTGGTTAAAAAAAATAAAAATACTGAAACAGAATAGTGGGACATATTATAACAACATATGAAAACATATAAAATATTTTTTGCTAATTAAAAAATTGCTGTGTCAGTGTTAAAATTTTGTTTCCTGTAAATTTCATCGATTAGTTTTTAAAAAGTTATACCAATTTTTTTTGTTGTACTATTAGTATATTATACAAGGAAGGAAAAATTAGATACTAAAATAAAAATCGGTACTTACGTATTAACGCCACCGCAGCTACAGATTTGGCGTTTTTAAGTGGCGCCAATCTACACTTAAAATTTTTGTGACAAATCATAAAATATATAAAACACTTTATTTAAAATCAAAACAATTTCAAAATTCAAAACACTTTATTTAAAAACAAAGTAGTCAATCAGAATTCGGTGGAAAATGGGCCGATATAGACTTTAACATAGATTCAAAACAGTCTCTATTTTGGCTCATTGGCAGCTCTTTATTGACGCAACTTCTGCTGCGGTGACGTTAATACGTAAGTACCTAAAATTCTTACTTGGAACATTTTAAATTAATACCATTAGAAAATATAAAAAAAAATTAACATATTTTCATGAAATTTAGTAATTTTATTACATTAAGCATTATCCACTTATGTATAAAATTTCATAAAAATATATCGATAACTAAAGAATTATATTTTGATGGTCCACTGTCATCTTAAGAGATTATGAATATCTCTTGAAATCAGAAAATATTTTTACTTATTAAATAAAAAAAAATTTGTTCAAATTATTGTGAGAATTTTTTTTTTTTTTTAAATTATGACTTCTACATTACACTAAAAACATAACAGTTTTATATTACTAGATTTAAACCATTGTTTAATGATAGAATTGTACAAAATACATAAAAAGTAGAAATCATAAATTTTTATTCGCTGTTCAGTCAATGTTAATAATATAAAGAAAAAAACCTATACTACTGTGTCCAAAAGTAAGACCAATTTAAAATTCCCTGGAATATGGCATTTCAATTTTTTTTTCTTTTTAGGTTGTTGGTACTGTCCTTAACATCCGTGTGAAATTTTGACGTCAAAATATTCATCAGTGTTTGAGTTACGCTTGGTTTTGTGAGACGCTAAAACTGATTCCGGCGATTTTTAAAATATTCGAATTAATTGAGCAAGAAATTGCGTTAAGTTTTGTTTGCGGAAACGTATTGAATGTTGCAAAAGGCATTCGGTGCGCATTCCAATATTGGAAAAGAAATGTTTAGAAGTGGTTTAAACAGTATTAAGAAGGCAGAAAACGCGTTGAAAACGAAAAGCCCTCTTTTCGATCACCAACCTCAACCGACGAAGCTCACGTCCAAAAATTAAAGATTTGGTGCTTGCAAACCGTCGATTTACAATTAGAGATCTTGCTTGTGATGTTGGAATTTAAAAATTCCATTTTAAAAAATGCCTCAAACGCGTCAAATCTCGATTGGTACCGAAAACACTGAATGCGCCAGCTCACACTGCCTTGATTCTTCGTGACTTTTTCGCCAAAAATGAAACCCATATCGTTCCATAACCACCGTATTCACACTGTACAACTTCTGGCTATTCCCTTAACTCAAAAGACAACTCCGGGAACACCGTTTTGAGTCGATTGAAGAGATATTTCAAAAAATTGCCGGAATCGGTTTTAGCATTTCACAAAACCAAGCTTAACTCAAACACTAATGAATATTTTGACGTAAAATTTCACACAGATGTGAAGGACAGTGTCAACAACCTAAAAAAAAAAAAAAAAATTGAAATAACATATGCCCGGGAAATTTAAATTGGAAACTGGTCTTATTATTTGGACACAGTAGTATATTGAAGTAAAGGATCACAAGATATATCTTAGATGGATAACTATTAGCTTGAATTTTCTTGCTGTGCTTTTTATAATTATGTATTTTTCTTAAAATTAATTTTCTTGAGTTGGCGACTAATGTAATAAAATAATAATTAGCAAGATATTTGTTTGTGTTTCTTAAAATTTTTGAAATAACACCTTTAAAAGTTTAATTTTATGTTTTAGCTAAAAAAATTTTCTTTTAATTAAATAAAATGGTTTGAAATTTATTTATTAACAGTAATAAATTAAATGTATTTTTATTCAAGTTTCTACAATTTATTATGATTAAAAAAAAAAAGTAAAAAAAAAAAAAAAAAAAAGGATACAACCATTGGTGTATTTGAAAACTATTAACTTTAATTTAATTTATTTTATTTCTATCTATATATGGTTGCTTTTCATTTTCAGATTACAAAAATATTTTTATAATTTTACTTAATTAAATATTGATTAATATTGATATTTTTGTTTGAATTAAAAAGTTGTTCTTAATTATTTTCATTCTTATAACAAGCATTTTTTTTTTTTTCTTTCAGATTCTAGGACAATGCACTCTGTTAGATTTTTGCTGTCCTGAATTTCTTTGCTGTTCTGAAATGTTGAAACTTTTTCCTCGCGAACGAGGGAATGGCCACTGAGACATCATTCCACACCAGAAGCTGACGAATGATTAGCCCATTAGTGTTGACGTTACATCACGCACTGGCGCGAGATCGGCAGCGAAAGTGTTAATGTCCTTGAAATAGTGTGTATGAATGTACAATCGTGTGTCAATATGGAATAATGTTAATGCCCTGGAATATTTGTGAAATTTCTTTTCAGTTGTGAGTGCTTTTAAATTGATTGTGTAATTTAAAAATAGTATTACTGAGTTATTTAGTTTTGCGGATAGAATGACAAACAGAATAAATGTTGCACAAGATTGTTGAATAAAATGACGCTGAATTTTAAAATGAACCAATTTTGAAAGTAACACTTTCAACACTTTCACAGAAGTTTACATTCTTAGTAAACAAGTGTCACTAATCCAGTTTATTTCTTAAATTATTTGAATACTTAAAAATTAAATTTATTTCCTAAGACCTAAATTTGTATGGAAGTATTTGACTAAAAGGAAAATCTAATGAAATAATTATTACGCGTTTTTAGATGTTTATAAAAATAATAATAATAAAAAACACATAATTTTTAAAATAAACGGTTTTCATATGTATGTTAACTGCAAAAAACCGCGCCCAGACGAGACTACGAGACAAGCGAGTCGTTCTCGCGATCCAATTATAAACCAGTTTGTCTCAGTATGGACGAAACCCTCGGAGTGAATCAATTGTTGCGCTCCGCTAAAGTGGGGTTTACCGCACAAAGTATTTCTCTCGGCGCCATTTTTAAGCATGTTGCACTCGCAGCGAGAGATAATGCGGCTTGTTTCTCGCTGTCAGACGGAGACACTCGGAGCGAGAACGACCCTCTTGTCTCATACTGTCATCTGGACTTAGCTTAAGATAAAAGTGAATATGATATACGTGAAAAGAAATTCACGAATTTACAGTAGTTAATGAATTTGATTAAATTAATATTTAGTTGAAAAAAAAAAAAGAGTAATTCAGAACGATTTTTTTGTTGTTAAATTATACTGTATAATGTACTCATCTTCAGTAAAAGTGAAGTTAAATCACCTGACCTTTGGTCCAAATAGACAACACTGGACGATGACTCTAAACATAAGGATCATTCTTATGATTTTCCTCACAATAATGAATACGATTATGTGAACTGTGTTTTTCCGGTTTTCAATTATACTCAACTCTTTTAATGATTTTTACTGAATTAAATTGAGTGATAAAAAGAAAAACAATTGAAAGGAATCGGTAGGTAAGTTCTAATGTATTATAGGCAGACGATGAGGGAAATTACCTTTTAACAGGACTTTTAGAGGTAAATCCGCAATTATGTATGACAGTTGACAAAATGCCTTTAGTAAGTCCTTAGCTGGGATTCATTTATAGTTTTTTTTAATTGACGAACATTAGCGGACTTCGTGTTCCACCTACGTAAGCCACGAACAACCCAATGAGAGACATTGCTACACTACAATTGCCCAATGAGAGACATTGCTACAATTCCCATAAGGAAATTGCTTTCGGGAAAACATTAGTAATGAATGCCAAGTACATATAAAGAGAAATATATCAACTCTGTGCCATCCAACTATTAAGGGCATACGTTTTCGTCACAGTTGCCATGGAGATGCATCGTTTTTAATAGCAATGGCTGCAAGGGACGTCACCATCAGATGCCTCGTTTTGTGTTGTATACATCAATGGGCATTCGTGCCCCCTCCTTACGTATACCACAAGTAGCCCACCGAAAGACGAAGATAATTGTGCCAAGGACGGAGGACCAACACTGTTGATAAAGGTTTTGTACTCATGTCACAGTCGTCTTGATTTGGTATTTGCTTTACGATCATTTTGTGCACACTCTGGGCTAATTAGATCGAGACCTACAGCTTAACGACCAAAGCACTCACAAACAACCATGCCACCGCCAGGATTCGAACCTGTGGCCTATGGTACCACTACTACTATTACTCCACACCCCATCACTGTGCCTAGATCTTAGTGGCCTTTACAGTTTGGGAATGATGTGGGTGAGAAGTTTTATTGGGCCCTGTGATGCTCTATGGTCATATGAGACTGGGACATAGGGCTTAAAATGGATTCCGAATCACTACAAACATCTATGCCACCGCTAGGATTCGAATCTGCAGCCTGTGGTACCGAGCGCCAGAGCGTTAGCCACTCGACCATCAGGCCCCTTAGTCTGTGGTACTAAAGACCAGAGCGCTAGCCATTAGCCATCAGGTCGCAGTCGTCTTTAAGATTCCTCTTTTCTGAAAGCAGGGACTGCAAAGGACGCAGCCATCGAATTCTGTGCTTGTCGTCTATGAGCACACATTTATAGTGTGACCACACACTTGGTCACACTTTGAATTCTTTGAATGATGAAAAACTATTCGAGATAAAAAAAAAAAATCAGAAAAAGAAAATATTTCTTTCTCAGAAGATTTGATCAAAATTAATTGTCCTCCATTTTCTTTCGATATTTAATGAGGTAAAAAAAGTCCGCCTAATTGAAATGTCATTCATTCTTGAAAGATAAATTCATTTGAGTGAATCGATCCTTTTTTGGTCTTTTACGCCAGAGATAACGTCCCCATTCCAGTCTCGAATCGCGACCTTCTTGTCTTTCTATCTGTTGTCATCTAACTGCGCATCAGTTTCTCTGTCCCTCTGCAATCTGATTTCGACAGCGTATCTTATCGTTTTTGCCACGTGCGAAAGAGTTGGACACTTGGCGGGGAAAAACGATCGCTGCCTATCACTGTATAATGAACTGCCCTGGAGGTGAAGCAGATAAGCAAAGTGGGAATCGTAAAGAAATCATCATCTCACTATCAACTAGTTTTACCATAGAACATGTTTTGCTAATAGGTTCAGAGTACCACAAAAATAAGCGAGAATGTCCTTCAGTCACGCTGACCCTTTCTCGATGTTATGTCGCTCATCAAAATCGATCGATGAGTTTCGTAAATTTGTTTTCACTCTCCATTTTTGATGAATATCAGTAGCCTTCAAGCTCCGTTTACATATGTCAGGAAGAGTCCATCGACAGGCCATGAGAGGAGGACATTGTGTCGCATGTCTTATGAAACAACATCCCGATAGCTTATTAATAATTAAGTTTTAGATTTATGTATTGAAACTTAATTATTTATCAACAATTTTTTGTTTTAATGCAGCTGGCAAACACTTAGACAGCTTGGTCTTGGATGACTTAAGGCAAGCGCTGCACAGATGTTACTCACTTTACATTACCCAGGGGAGCGTGTATCTTGAAGATAAGCCATGGACGCGGTGTAACAATGAACCCGCAAAGCTCTACGATCCTATTAGGACCGGGACCTACTGCTTAAAGTGGATTCCGAAACACTACAAACATCCATGGCACCGCCGGGACTCGAACCCGAAACCTGTGGTACCGAGCGCCAAAGCGCTAGCCACTCGGCCATTCAGGCCCTATTTATCGACATTTCGCCACCAGAGTTTGGAGCGAACACACCAGAGGTTGAATTTAGAGGTTTCGCAACGTCCTTCCAGAGCCTCGAGCACAATACCTTGTAAATCTATTGTGTTTATTCGCATAGAACTTAATCTAAAAAACGTGGACTTCAAACGTTAATTATTTTATAAACGTGGATTCCATTATTAAATAAAATCCTAATGATTCTTATAAAATCCTCATCATTATGCTAAGAATACTCATAATTAAATAAAATCCTCATCATCCTTATAGCGCCCTGATGGCCAATTGGCTAGTGCTCTGGCCTTTGGTACCACAAGCTTCATGTTCGAATCCGGCAAGGCCATGGATGTTTATTAGTGGTTCGGAATCCACATTTAATCTGTAGGTCCCGGTCTAATGAGCTCAAAGTGTGCACAAAATGACTGTAGATCGACAAACCAAACTATTATCTTCATAAAATATGACTACAACATGATATTTTATATATTTTGATTCGAGTTATTCCATTCATTTTTTACTTCTTATTTTTGTATCATTTGGTTATCATTAACATGTGGCATACATCAATGCATGCATTCACATATAAGGAGGAATACGAAAAATTTCATTTTACACTACAAAAATAACAAAAAAATTTGGAAATCAGGAAAAAATCAGAAAAAAATCTGAACGGTTTTTAAGATGATTTAATTTCCATTTTCAAGCAGAATATCGCTCGTTACAGTTTGAGAACCACTGGTGCTCAACTATGCTTTAGTACAGGGATGGTCAAACTCCGGCCCGATGGAAGTTTCTGTCCGGCCCGCGGATAGAATGTTAATTTGCCGGACCGAGGCAAATTAAAAGAAATACATATTTATACATTATATATATCCATCTCCTTTTCTACTGTGATTAAATATTTTTTTCTTCCTTTTTTTCAAAGTACTGATGATCTTTTTACTTTCTGTATTTTTGTTCTACAAAACATAAATCGGCGGAAATAGCTAGCCCAGACATCTTTCAATCGATAAAGTGTTAAAAGCGGAAGTTCTTTGTTAGTTATAGCTGTAGATTGGCGCCAAAAAGGTTATCTCTTTCTCGGGAAGTAGACATATGGGAATCCAATATAGGTGAATTAGACCTCACGTGTGGCAAACTGCGCATTTTAAGCTCTAGCCAGAGGCTTTTTCTTTTGGCGTGAGTTCTAATATTATTGATTGCGTATGGAAAGAGTGCGGACATATAGCATCACTGTCAATAGTGGTGAAATTATTAAAAGTATAGCGTAGCTTGTTTGAGTTATTCATAAAATATTTCAAAAATAAAGTATATATATTATTGGTTAATAATATTATAAATATTATGATAATAATAAATGTCTATTAATATTATAAATATTTTTAAAATTTTAGAAAAATTTATCTCGGCCCGCCAAACTATATCTTTAGTATATCAATTGCGTAGAAATCACACGTGCCATTAATTCTTACATAATTTTATGATGTCCTTTAGGAATTGGAGGCTCTCAAAGGTCTCATTCTTCAAGTTCGGTATCTTTCAATCAGTATCTGATCCACTTACTCTCTGAACGAATTGACAGATTTAAATTGAATGCTTTGATTGAATTAAAAAGATACGAATTGATTAAAGATACGAATCTATTACGCTAAAGTGAATGGACTTTTTAACTCATTTGTCGATGGCACTTTTCTTGTAACTAAATTTTTTTTATAAGATGCTACTCATTAAATCCAAAAATAATAATAATAATAATAATAATAAATAAATAAATAAACAATAATAATGAATTACTTTAGATAAAATAAAAATAATTCGAAAAAAAACTCTCTAAAAAGAAAAAAAAAATCACTTTGCCCCTAAAAGTTAATTGATCCCTTCTTGTAATTTACTGCACGAGAGAAACAATTTTGAAAACTGAGGAATGTTAGTTATGTCTAAAGAGAAAAAAACTTTAACTATATTTATTTTGTAACTTTTTTAAAAAACACATTAAAAACACTACATAATTTTTTGCAGTGTTTTTGAATAAACTTTTAATATGAACTGCAGAATGCGCCATTGGGTTTATAATTTTTTACGAGGAATTTTATGAGTATTCTTGAATTTTATGAGGTTCAAGTTTCAGCTTAGACAACTTTGAACCTTTTTTTCTTCACGGTTAAATCTTTTAGCGGTTAATTTTTTTTTTTTTTAATTATTACCGAAAAAAAAAAATTCAGTAATGTTATATTTAATGTTAACTTACACAGTCAGTCCCATTAATGTGACCACCACCTACTTTCGACGTCAACGTGAAATAACCAATCACAAAAGGCAGGTGGCAGCACATTGCAGTGGAGTGTATGTAAAGAATTCCATTTAATATCCAAAATATACAAGAGTATATATTCTGCCTTTTGACAGGTGGCCACATTAATGTGACTGGACTGTGTATCTACTCCAATAACTTATAATTTTATTTCTGCAAAAATGTACAGTATTGAATTTAAGTACTTTTAGTGGTCGACATATTTTTTGTGTATATTATTTTTCTTAAGCTTTTGAATCTTTGAATTATGACCCATTAAAACCGTACGCTTTTCACATTGATTGAAAAAATGACACAGGAGATGCCATCCTGAAAATCCTAAATGGCAGTAAAAATTGTGTTCCTATTTTAACAGTGACTTTAGAAAACAAGTTTGATTTGTCACTCTATGGTCATTTTGTGCACGCTTTGGACTCATTAGACTAGGATTAGGTTCATTAGGCTTTATTTAACGTGGATTCCGAAACCCTCACAAATATCCATGCCACTGCCAGAATACGAACTTGAAGCCTGTGGGACAAAAAGCCAGAGTGCTAGCCAATTGGCCCTCAAGCCGCCTTCGAAAACACGAGAAGTATATCCACATTACTAAGGATATGGCGGCACATAGCAAGGCTGCAGTGCTTGGGTTTTCACCTAGATCTTGAATTTATTTTTCTTAATTTTTAGTTCTTAGTTTAATTATTAATTTTTTAGTTCTTAATTTTTTTTAGTTTCTAAAATTAAAGAATCTTTTGACTTTCGAATTTTATGAGAAAAAGAACATAGTATAATTGTGATTATTATAATATATATACATACAGGGGACCTGAATGGCTGAGTGGCTAGTGAGTAACCCACCTGGCAATGCAATCACTTTGCATTACCCAGGCCTCACCTGGGTAATGCAAAGTGAGTAATGTCTGTGCAGCGCTTGTCTTAAGGCATCCAAGACCAAGCTGTCTAAGTGTTTGCCAGCTGCATTAGAACAAAAATATATATTATAATCACTTAATATAAGTATATATATACATATAGGTTATTTTTTTTCCCCTGGAGCAAAATAGTTTAACTCAAATATTCTTCCAAACTCTCTATGCTTAAAAAATATTAATATGGTGATTCTTCTGCTGGGAGTTTTCAGTGTTTTTTTTTTACACAATATGCAAATGTAATGCAGGTTTTACATGTAATCCTCAAGGCAAGGCCTCTCACGGCACCCTGAGTAACAACGAATGCACTGCTCTACCGACAGATGACCATCATGATAAAAAAAAAAAAAAGGTTGGGTGCCTGTTATTTGAGGAGACGCAAAAGTAAAAAGCTGCAAGTCACCAAAAAAAATATCCTCTCTTTTAAGAGAACAAGCATAGAACAGTAATATAATAGGACACACATCGGGGTTGCCAGTTTGGGGTAAATGTAATCCTGATGTGATCAAACACCTCATATGACTTTGAAGTTTAGCATAAGCGATAATATTAGCTTAGCGAGTTTTGCCAACAGTTGTTACTGTTGGCTCTATGCTGTTGACCCTATTATCATACAACGATTTTCAAAAGAAGTAGTTCATTTTTTTAGCTGTCCATAAATGTAAATTTAATTTTTTTAATATTTGACATTTATATTTTGTTAATAAATTATCTCCCTTGCCAAGCCAAAGAAGCTAAGACCCAGGACCCACTCTAGTACGAAAAGGGCGGGAGATATTTTTGACCAACTTTCTGTTCTTTTACAATCGCGAGACGCGCTCTATTTTTTCAATTCCTACTATTAGTTCACACTCTCCCTACATATATCTTGTTCAAATTTTCAATCGTTCGTAAAATACTTTTTATTCATCCACTCGAGTTCAAATACATTTTTTTTTTTTCAACTTGTAGTGGATGACGCTTGATGTTAATACAGTTTTTTTTCAAATGTGAATTCAGTAATTAAATTTAATTAATTAATTGTAGTTTTTTTTAGATTTAAGTTGCATATATCTACCAATAGATGACGCCAGATGTGAGAGGAAAATTTCAACTTTATTTATAATGGACTTTCTGCAATAGAGTGAAAAAAAAAAAGTAGGAATTGATTTTACAAATTATTTTTTTTATATTACTTGTTTTAAGTACTCTTTGAGAACCAGATGCCCATCTTCAGTATGAGAGTTAAACTAGGAATTTCGGTACAAAACTGATTCGAACCAGAGCAAGTACAGGCGAGAGATAAGGAACCGGCCCGAATGCTTGAGGTTGCTTTTCGTTTTGACCCGATGTCGATAAGATTCCTCACAAAATAAAAATATTTTTCTGTGAATGGGAGGCGTGGTCGGGCGGGGCGAAGTCTCTCCACGGTTGACCTGCCGTGCCGACGACAGAGAGGCATCTGGCCTTGGGGTGGAGTGTTTTTTTGTTTATGTAACGAGTTGTCATTGCTTGCCTATAATCACACAGCCTAAAAACTGCTGGTGTTGCAGATGGATTGGAAATGGAGTCTATCAACTACACACGGTGGTGGGTTACCATAATAGTGAATGTATCTTTAGAATTAAAAGAATTCACATTGAGTAATTCGGTCAACTCTAGTGTTTAGATGTGCAAAAAATGAAATGTTTTCAAATATTAACCTACATTAAATACTTTATTTTATGACTATTTGTGCATTTCATAAAATATAATGCAAAAATAAAATAATAAGATATTTTTTATAAAATATTTCAAAACAGCATGAAGATAAATTTTTATGTATAGTATAAGAACTGAAATTCATAAAATGTTGAACAAATTCTCTTTATGTCAGAGATTTTATTTAATCTCTGAAGTACTATAACAGGGGTCTCCAAATTTTCCAGCCTTAGGGCCATATTGTTTACTCCAGTAAGTACCAAGGGTCAAAACCGTTTTAATTTTTCTGCCAGTATCTATAATTTCTAGACCAGTCGTGCTGTAATACCCTACACGCTCTCAGCTAGCGTACGCTTGCTAACTACAAACTATTGTCAGTAAAAATCACGATTACATAAATCTCATTAGTATTTTTTTTTTTTTTTTTTTTTTTTTTTTCTTTTTGCAATTTAGTTTTTCCATTCCTGAGGGATTTTTAGGATTCATATGTTTGACTCAGGTTATATACATTTTAGCATACATATTCGATAGTCTTTACCCCAACCTAACTACCGAGGGTAACCGCGGGATATTCACTAGTTTATAATGTTAGTGGGATTCATTTCAATTACTTGTTAGTTGTTATGCTTAAGTTAAATTTGCGTATTATGCTTGTCATTGAGCTTTACCTAGCAAGTAAATAAAACCGAATTATTATCATTCTGTGTTTTTTTATCCAACTTATTACAGCAACAATAAGCTATTAGCTGTCGCGGGCCGAATTGATGACACTGACTGTCCGGATTTGGCCCGCGGGCCGTGAGACCCTGTACTATAACATTCACAAAACTTTAAAGAATGACAACCCCTCTTTTATGACGAAGAAAAATACTTCCGTGTTTCGTCACTCTGCCATTCACTTGTACGAGACTGGTAGATTTATTTACTTCCGTTACAAAGTTTAAAATGAACTTATGTTGCCCTGTGGAATAGAATGTAGTTTAGACTGTGGAATAGACTGTTTATAAATAGTTTAAAATAATAATAATAATAATTAAAAAATAAAATAAATAACTCTAAAATAATTAAAAAATAAAATCTTTTACTATGAAGCTTTTGTAATGTTTTAGCATATTTCAAACAAAATGATCAGAGTTATAAGCAAAATTACATTTCTCGTACCTATTCGTCTTTGGTTAAATCATGTAGTTAAAATAAATGCATAGAGAAGAATTTGTCGGAAATTTCAACATCGTGCAATCAAAAAACGTGCACCCACCACACCTACAAAAACGTATAGCCACCATATCAAAAACGTATAGCCACTATATCTGTAAAAAAGTATAGCCACTATATCTGTAAAAACGTATGATCATCACATGTGTACAACAAAAACGTATGGCCACCACATCTGTACCAAAACCAAACGGCCATCACACCTGTACCAAAAACGTACGGCCACCACTTCTGCACAGCAAAAACTATGTGGTCTTTGCAAAAACGTATGACCACACTACACCTGTACAAAAGCACATGGCCATCACATCTGTACAACAAAAAAGTGTGGTCACTTCCTCTGTACAAAAAGTGTATGACCAAGGTTATAAGCAAAGTAACATTTCTTGTATCTTTAGTAAATACATAGTTAAATAAATGCGACTTCAGAAAACGAATTTCTCGTAATATTCAGAATCGCTGCTTCGTAACATGTTTATGTTTTCGAAATAAATGCTCTCAAGGAAAAGGAGTTAAGCTGCGATATAGCACCAACTCTAGTACGAAAAGGACAGGAGAGGCTCTAACTTTCTGTCCTTTTAGAATAGGGAGACGCGCTGTACCACTGTGTCCAAAAAGTAAGACCAATTATTTTTCAAAAACTCTTTATTTATTCTGTCAAATTTATTTCATCGCCTTCAAAGTAATCCCATCCGGACACAATGCACTCATGGCAACTTTTTGTCCAATCCTCAATGCATGTTAAAAAGTCGTCGGCAGAGATGATCTTCAAAGCGAATGAAACGTTGAATCTCTTCAATCGACTCAAAACGATGTCCCCGAAGTGGTCTTTTGAGTTTGGAGAATAGCTAGAAGTCGCACGGTGTGAATACGGTGGTTGTGGAACAATATGGGCTTCTTTTTTGGCGAAGAAAATCACGAAGAATCAATGCAGTGTGAGCTGTCTGAATGCAAGTAGTTTGCCCAATTAATTGAGACATTTCAAAAATCGCCGGAATCAGTTTTAGCGTCTCACAAAGCTAACCGTAACTCAAACACTGATGAATATTTTGACGTCAAATTTCACGCAGATGTCAAGGACAGTGCCAGCAACCTAAAAAAGAAAAAAAAAAATTGAAATTCAATAAGCCCCGGGAATTTTAAATTGAAAATTGATCTTACCTTTTGGAAACAGTAGTATATTATTATGGTTATAAGCGAAGGAACTAGTCAATTGTCTCATTCACTTCCATTTCAATGTCATTTTTTTTTTTCCCAGGAAAAAAAAAAAATCAAGATGATATATATTATAATCTTCAAGTTCGAAGATCAACGACCAATTTTCGCGTAACAGTATGGTCTTTAACTTTTTTTGATGAACTGATTTTGTTTGGCGTATTGCCATAATCCCCATTATTTTTTTATCTGAACATTTTATTTTATTAGGAGATTTCCTTTAAATTATATCTTTTTCACTTTTAATCAGATAAAATCTGATGATATTTCGCTAGATCATTGGCATTTGTTTATCCGAGGGACAATCTTGAAAAGTTTGTACACGACTTGTAGTAAACAAACCCGTATATAAACGAGAAACCCAAAACAGATTCATTGATCTTTTTCTCGCACGTGTAAAGATGGCAGCTTTGCTTAGAAGTCTTGTTATCCTGTGTTTGTGTGTGTTATGCATAGATGGGCGTGTGATTAAGGTATGTGTTCTCTCTTTGTTTTGTTTTTCCTAAGTAAAAGTTTTTTCTTTTCCCTCAAGAAAGTTGATTTAGATTATGTTTTACTAAATTTGAATATAATTACTATATATTTTATTGCTCGTAATTTTGAATTTTGGAATTTATGATTCTTAATTGATAGTGTTCTTCAGGAAATTCAGCTATATTATTTTTTGTCAATTTTCCCACTTAAACTATTCCACTTTTGCTTTCCTAATAACAAAATAATAATAATAATAATAATAATAATAAAAAAAATAAAAATAAATAAATAATTAAAATTAAAAAAATAAGTTAAGAAATACACATAATAAAAAATATTGGTGGCATTTAGCCTTTTTTATTGGACAAAATTCTGTTATTTTAATTGATGTACATCCTGTTTAGTTTTACTAGTGCTTCTAGCTTGATGCAGATGAAATGCCTGATTTAGTAAATAAACTTCAAACAACTACAACTCTATGGAAATTGATTTTTTTGAATTATGTTACATAGAAGTTGAGCGTTCTGGACCGAACAAACTTCTCATACGCGTTTTTGATGGCTATTTCATGGGTGAACTGTTTCCTCACCCAAAAGTGATCTAAATATATTAGAAAGTGGTAGTCAGTTTGCGAAAATATGGTGAGAATCACATAGTACAAGATACTTAAATTTTGGGCAATTGTTATGGAAACATGTGGTTGTCATGATTGGTTGGCTTGTCGTCCTATGGTCATTTTGTGTAAAAGAGGCTAATTAGACCGATAGCTACAGATCAACGTAGATTCCGAACCACTCACAAACATCCATGCCACTGCCAGAATTCGAACCTGAAGCCTGTTTTGTCAAAGGCTAGAGCGGCAGCCAAATTGACCATCAGGCTGCTGGTTGTCATGAAGCAGTAAAATTACATTTGTGTTTTATCTAAGTCGCACACTTTATGATACTTTGTATCAAGTTCGGAATAGTATTTCTCTAAGTTATTGGTTTTGCCACTTAAAAACAGAAGCGGAAAGCACCATCAGTCCCAATTCAGGATGTAGGATTACTTTAGGCATCTGTTTCGGGCCCTCATCGGCATATAGTCATTGTGCTCATCGGCAATAATTTGTGGTACGAGGTAAATTTTTCATCACATGTCACTGCTATGTGCAAAAACGAATTGCTTTTCTGTACCAGGAGAGAAGGGAAGATCTAACTTCCAGTTGATTTTTTAAGTTGTCTTCAGTGAGTTCATGAGAAAATCATTTATCCAGTTTTTAACTTTATCAAATGCATACTAGTGAATTGTCAGTTGCTCTGTCATGCCTTTACATTTTGACGAGTGTCAGACTCCATCAAGCTTTCGCAGTTCACTATTTTCGGTGATTGGTACTGCGTGACCTTTTCCGGATTTTGAATCCTCACTGTACGGTTCATTCTTCAACTGTGTCATTTTCAAATGCTTTGATGATATTCTCCTTCTACTAGTGTTGTGGTCCGGTTTGAATTCATAAAGAATAATATTTTTGCATGTAGGTCTCTAAAAGTGTGGTTTGTTGCTTATGTCAGCATAATAAATCCAAATGTGTCCATGTGTGGTTTACATTTTTGTTGCTCATTTACGTTAACACTATTAGCCAATAAATACTAATAACTTCGTGCTGGCATGCAAAGCATCGAGATCAATGCTACGTGCACCATTTGAATGTATTTATAAATATAAAATTCTTTCATCTCAATATCTGACATTTTCATCTGCAACAATCAATATTAAATAGTACTTTACACAAAATTAGAATTTCTTTACTGTATATTGTGAACCCTTTAAACATACCGCAAAAGCTTCCCTATGTTTGGTGAAGGAAAGACTTTACAAGTAGTTGACCTGTATTTGTGAGCTTTAAGATAAATAAAGTCTGATTGTCGATATGATGTGCATAAGCACAGTGTCACAATCGCCATAGAATTCCAGAGTGTCCGAAGGCGATTGCCACATCGGGATGCCGCCAGTGTATTCGAATCAAAACCACGAGTCAAGCAAATCTAGATGATAGGTTACTTCGCTATATGTCCACTTGAATATGCACAACTATTTGGGTATGAAAATTTTTGTTTTCATATGTGTGAGCATTGATTGAATACGACTCGCTTGCGACAAAAATCTTTGCCAAACGGATTGGTATCAAAAAGTTTCACAGCTGGCGTGGTCTAGGCTAGGACACCCGGCTCTCACTTAGAAGGTCGGTGTCTGAAATGTATATACTGACTGTAACGAGCTGAATATCCTGTTCTCGATCGTATCACCGAGATAAAGCTTTAGCGGGAGGGGTTAGTACTAGGGAGGGGTGACAACCGTCGTCAAGGCCGTGTGACGTCGGCATTGAAGATTTTATGCCAGGAGTACAGTAATATTTTTGATAAGTTATCAACACAAATGTGGGTCTAAAAATGGCTTTTTGGTGAATGTTCGATTCACATTTTTGTGGATGTGTGTACACTGATCCTAAAAACTGATTCAAATTAGCACGCCTGCGGTGTCTAAGATTTACAGAGAAATATCACTCTACAACAAAATTCTAAACAAACCGTAATAGCATTGTCTAGAATGCCCCATTCAATGGTGGCATATCGAAGAGTAGACAAACGCAAACTCCTATAGATTTCTAGCAACTGACAAATCGGGTAAGACTGCGATCAGTTTCATACGTGACCCTATTCTTAACTAAATTTATTTTCAAACGATGGTGTTTTCTTTTTGTCTGTCTTTAAGTAGTTTTAGAAATATTTAATCTTGAATTTAAACAGCAAAAAGCTGTGTAAAAATCAGTAGCTCTTAAGTCAATTGTTGTGAAAAGAAATCGAAAATTTCTTATCACTGAAAAAGAAAACAATTATTGATTATTTTTGAAATTTAAGGTAATTAAAATTGAAAAAAATTGTGTTATAAAAGGTTTTTTCCCCTCTCAATTTTTTCCATTGATTTAGAGAGTTAACTTAAATTCTTTTTTAGTATCGCCCTCTTCTAATTCAAATGCGTACTTTCCTTTATAATTTGAGAATCACTGATTTAAGGTGATGTAATTTTTTTTTTTCCCTGAAATTGCTTTGTTCTTCCAGAGAAGCACCGAAATTCAATTCTGTTCCTCATCGACACCCTGTGGTTGGGAGGTGTACGAGGTGCAAACCAGGACGGTGGAGTTCTACGTTGAAAGCCCGTAAGTCCCTTTTTACAGAGCTGTACGGTTTTTTCCCAAAAGACACAACTTAAATAAAAAATACGAAAATGGTTCTTAGTTATCTCTCGAAAACATTACGAATTCAACTTGGTTTTTTTTTCCTTTAACAAAAATTTGAGGTGCTAATAGTCCAACATGGAACAGCGTGTCTGTACATGCGCACAGTGTGTCCATGGCAACGGTTTCTTATTTAAATACAGTTTGAGCATTGATAAATAATTCTTTTTTTTTTTATGCCGTTTTAGATGGCAGAAAATCGTTTTCTTCAATTTTCTCATCATCACCACAATCTTACAATGAAAATCCTTAAATTCATCCACAAATAGTATCTTCTTTTTTTTTTTTTTTTTTTTCTCGTTTATTTTATGTTCTAATATATTATTTGCATTATACATTTTTTTTCATATGTTACAGTGCCAATTTTTTATTTCATCTTTATTATTAACATAAAATAGATGAAATCTAGTAGCCAGCATTAAAAAGTACTCATCAATTCATCTTTTGAAATACTGCTCTATTAGACCACAGAATTTCATTTATATATGTTGCCAAAGACTTGCTTGTTCCTTTGGGGTATGTCTTATAAAAAACTTTCGATAGTGCTGGTAACACCTGCGAAGAGGTGATATAATGCTCACCAGAAAGGCTACTAGTAATATCCAGTTTTGTTGTGGTAACAAAATCCTCAAGAGAAGATACCTCATTTGCCTCCAGCATCAGATGTTTTTATTTTATTTTGCAGGATAAATCTTGCACAATGGCAACTGATTTTGCGAGAATCTATTTAATAGTGCAGACTATTTTAATAACTTGTGTCACCAACAGTAGATGGCGCACCCAAAGCTGACGTAATGTAGATGGCGCAGTCAGCGCTAAAACATTAACCAAAGGGCGCACAGATTAATGAAAGCTGTAGAAGAGAGATGTGGCTCTCAAAAAATGGAATGTAAATAAAACTTCCTTATTCTGTTATTTCTTGATTTACGTATATGCAAAAAGAAGATAAAAATGACAATATTTTGAGCGTGCTACACCACGTATTTCACAAGTACACCACATGAGGTGGGTGACCGGTGATTTGACCATTTGTCATAAATATATGACCTGCTGAACAAGTAGTCATAAAAAAACAAGGTTGCCATAAAACATTCTGAATGACGAAGTGAATTAGTGAACCAAGTTCAATTAATTATCGCCGTTTGGCGATCATCATTCTGAGCTAAACTAGCGATTTAGCTCCGTTAGAATGTCCAAATACTGAGATAATAAAACATTATGCAAATATCTAAACGAATTTTTCTTTAGGAAAATTTATAAAAAATTAAAAAAAAAAAAAAAAAAAAAAAACAATCGAATTGGCTGAATTAGATTGAAAATTCAACATTTAGAATTTTAAGCCCATTTAGGAAATTACAAAAGAAAACTTTTAAGAAATTCTACAAGTTACAGTTTATTTTATGCCAGAATTTTTGATAATAGTAACAAAATTAAAATAACTTACCAAACATGATGTTTGATGATAAACATAATGAAAATTCATGATGTTATGCTGAAGCATTGACGAGCAAATATCGAAATACGAAATCGCCGGATATATCAGAAACAGTCGGTTTTCAAAATCGAAATTTCGATGTTGAAGAGTTCGAAGAGTTCGAAGTCGTTATGTTAATGTTTCGATTTCGTTCTAGTAGGCAAAATAAAATCAGATATATGATTTTAGACTTCAATCGATAATTCGATGCATATCGATTCATCGCCCATATATTAGAATATACATGTTGGCAATAGGTTGAATGCATGTTGATAAATGTCCAATGTCTTCCAGGTGCACGTGCCCCAGTGGAACTCAGTGCAAGTCGCACATCGATGACATCTCCATCTCGGCCTTGGTGTACAGGTGCAAAGAAGAGGGCCAACCGGGCAGGCCCTGGCCCTACTGAACCCTACAGCTTGGCGCCGCTATTTATTGCTCATCCTGTACATACCCCTCATCGCAAAAGTGTTGCACCCGTCCCACTCACCCCTGTCTTGTCGCGGCAGTGAGTTGTCTCATCATCTGTTGCATTTATATATGTTACTAATAAAAGCACTCTACTTCGATGTGTGAATGCGTGTTTCAATTCTATTACTCAACATCAGAGAGACCTCAAACTGCATACAGAAAATGATGTGAATGGAATCTTTTGCATGAAACGTTTACGGGAATCGGGCTTTTCTTCTTTTTTTTATTCCTTTTCCTGAGTTAAGACTTGTTATTTTTATTTATTTAGTTAGTTCTTTTTTTATTTTAAGAAATTATTCGGATAAAAAATAATATCACCGAATGTGTGTCTAGAATGACCATTAAATGTGGTGGCATTTCGAAGAGTAGACAAACGCAAAATTTTATAGATTTTTAGCAAATGACAAATCGGGTAAAAACTGCAATAAGTTTAATAAATGACTCTATTTTTAACTAAATTTATTAGCAAAAGATGGTTTTTTCTTTTGTATGTCTTTAAGTTGCTTAGAAATATTTGATCTTGAATTTTAAGTGCAATAAAGCTGTGTAAAATCAGTAACTCTTAAGTCAATTGTTGTGAAAAGAAATCGAAAATTTCTTAATCAATGGAAAAGAAAACAATTATTGATCACTTTGAAATTCAAGGTAATTATTGACAAGCGGCCAAATCGGACAGTTCCACAGGGGACAAAGGAATTTTGGAAGGGGTTTAATGACAATAAAAATAATTTAAATTTTTAATCATTAAAATTTTAAATCACATAATACAAAAAAAGAAAAACTAGATGAAAAGAAAAATGTAATAGTTATTTTTAAACTTTTTCCTTACAAAATTATTTTGTTCTTCGTATGCCTAACTACCACTCCTAACAAGTCCCTCGATTCGTCCATTTCTGCCCTTAAACAGGATGTTTACCTTTCACACAATCGGATGTCGAATTACAGTTTTTTTAAAAATTTTAATATAATAATAGTGAGTTAAATAAGTTGTGAGAAAATGTTATTCTTTATTTGCAAATATTGCACATTTTCCAAGTTAAAACTACAAACGAAAAAAAAAAAAAAAAATTCAATTTCACATGTTAATATGTATTTGTATTGCTATAAAATGAACCCTTTTGTTTATGGAAATTGTATCTTAAAAAACCAAAGAGGTTTAAAATAAATATGAATATTATTTATAATAAAAACTTTTAATTCCATATTCAAGGACAACATAACTAATACAATACAAAAGGGAATTATTAGTATTATTTTTTAAGGTTCATCTATTTATTCTTATAATTTTTACATCTATGCAAAATTGGGGACATTTTAAGAACTAAATTTTTAAGCTATCTCATTTCTGATGACAAACACAACAGTAGAAGCCAAAAAATGAAAAAAAAAAAAAAAATGTTGTCTAGGGGCCCGAGCACTTGTGGGGAAGCACTTGCTAGCATATAAACCAGCTTGAACCCACTTGTCTGGTACGAGCACTTTTCTAGGGTACGAGCACTTGTTAGCATGTATGTTCTAGGGTACGAGTACATGTAAAAAAATTCTAGGGTACGAGCTTGCTTACAAATTGTTATAATTTTTTTCCTTTTTATGAACACATAAGTAATTTTGAACAGCAAATTTGAAACTTGAGAAGTTGTATTTTTATAAACTGCAGAAACTGACCTGACAACGCATTTATTCGCAGAAATTCTTTTTTTTTTTTTTCTTTTTTTCACCTATCTGGTGAGTCGATTTAAAAATTATATCTTTTTAAAGTGGAAAATTTCAGTTGAATTTAATTGCCAGAAAATATTTCAAATTTATGAAACAACTTCTAAAGCACATTAAAATGATGTATTTATGAGCAGACGCATAGGTTGAAGGGTAATGTTTAATGAAAAATGGGCAGATTTAGAAAAGTTTCGCTACAACTTGCATGGATGTAATGATTATTTCTTTTTAAAAATTTCTAAGTAAAATATTTGAGTTAGAAAACATCTGAAATCTCAAGTTATCTTTATTATTTTTCTGAAATGGTCATTATATTTATTATTTTTATAGTTTGATAAAAATTATATCTATCCTTGAACAGTTTTAAATAGAAGAAATAAGATTACAGTGTATTCTTTATTTTTTACCAAATGGTATTTTCTGAACTAAAGAAATCGTTTCTCTAATTTGAAATTCACCTCTCAGAATTAATGTCTATGTAAGCCATTATTGCCAAAATTTTTAGTAAAATTATTGAAAGATTATATTATAAGATTTATGAAAGTAGAATCATTGCTTTTGATTTATATTGGGACATGACCTTCCAAGAAGGAAGGTCATGTCCCATAATGTCCAGTCCCCCTGGTCATGTCCCCCTTGGGTTAACAGGAAAAAGGATCGAAATTTTTCTAGGATAATTTTAATATAAATATTTAAGAAGAGTTATCAAGAATGGATGCATGTTATCAGGAGCTGTTACATTGCTACCCCTGACATTTAAAGAGTCGACAATTTTAGAATGGGAAAAATATTCCGCAATTCGCTATCATTTCAGCTATCCGCATATCAATTAATACGCACTGGTTATATCAAATATAAAACAATGTTTAATGAATATTTATTAATTATTCTAAGACTACACACTTGAAAAAGAAATGCTGTTCATGTGCTGATATTGAATTGCCGAACTGAATAAAAATTTACTGTAAATTGAACGATTAAATCCATTTTAAAATAAAACAATTAAAAGGAGATAAGTAAAAAAAAATAAATTCAAAGAAAGGTTAGGAATACATCAAAAGGGCAGTCTAAGAATTGATAGATTCTAGTAGGTAGATGGCGTTGCAGATTATTATACTACCCCATTATTACTACATTTATTGTTCAAAAGGGTTTAGGGAGTTACTGTAAAAGCTTTTTAAAAGCAACGCAATTTTGAAATAATTTTTTAAAGCACATGAAAAACCACCAAAAGAAATGAAAAAAATTGAAATTGATAGACAAATAACAAAGGGAAAAAAAGACTTTTAAAACTATTTCAAAGACTATAACTATTTCTATAACTAAGCACAATACTACATTATTCGTCATTTTGTTTTATTTTTGCTGTACATCTGGGGTTTTTTCTATGTTTGTTTTTTGTTGTTGAATCTGATTCTCAGCGTCCTTTAAGCGAGTGCCCATTTTGATAAGTTTTTTTTCCTTATCCTATTTGGTAATTTTCCCTGAAGAGACAGCAACATCTAGATATTCAAACCAAGTCCAAGAACCCGATTTCTCATGGGGCATTTAGGTTTTACTCACAATTAAATTATTATAAGGGTGGGGATCTCATTTTATTATAGGTAAAAAATAAATTAATAATTTAAAAAAAACTCTTTTAGAGTTAATCAAATTAAAGCTTAAAATCAAAAAAAGTGAAATAAATTAATAAAAAACTACGTGTCGCTGAAGAAGGTTAACAGTGCTTTCCAGGAGGAATTTTCCAGGGAACCACCCCCTAGCATTTGCAGTGTCGTATGGGAGAAAACCCGGAAAACTGTCTCCAGGTAACGAGGCAAGATGATGAACGTTATAAACGCCATCAAGTTAACAATCATTTTTTTTGAAATTTTTGTCTGCAGTCCATTCATTGTTACCTCGTGCAGAGCAAATAACCTTCGATGTACGATGCCTATTTAGCGGGCTACCATTTACGAGTTCTATGTTTTTAAAATTTGATGAGCGATTTTTTTATGCATTTTATGTATTATTATCCGAGGGTCTGACGGCCGCGTGGCTAGCGCTTTGGCCACGGGAATTTTTCGATCGGCGGTGCCATAACGAGGGCAAGGGAGTTTGTAGTCTTTCGGAATCCACTTTAAACCGTAGGTCCCGGTCCTAACAGGATCGTAGAGAGTTGCGGGGGGCATTGTTCCTCGCGTTCGAGGCTTATCTGCAAGTCCATACACGCGCCCCCTGAAGGGCAATGCAAATCTTGAGTAACGTTTATGCAGTCCTTATACCATAAAAAGATCACGTTTATTTGCCAGCTGCATTAGAAAAAAATTATTGTTATCTACATTTACGTAAACTAAGAACAATTATTATATTCAAATTACATATTCTTATAAATTTCAATATTTTTTTATATATTCCATATTTATATATAATTTTTTAATATAATTTTCCAAAATACAAAATATATTAATAAATCTATAAAAATTAAGTCAAAATAGTAAGCAGCATAATGGTTTACAAATAAGATAAAATTTATAGTTTGACAATTTTCTCTTGCTAGGATTTTAAATACTGTTGAACAAAAGTTTTTCTTTTCTAAATTTCAAATGTAAAAAGAGATATTTGAAATGCTGATTTTGTATAAACATTTTGTAAAAATTAGAATGCAAAAAAAAAAAAAAAAATATTGATAGGATTTTTATTTTTTTTTTCCGTAAATTAAAATTTAAAAAATGTATATTTTATTTTATTAATTCGCTGCAAAGTCGCGAAAATGAATCCGCACTTTTATTATATAGTACTCAGTTGATTAAACATAGTTGAAAAGCACAGCTGCTGGAAAATTGAGAAAAGTTAAAAATTTTGCCCATCAAAATTTCTTCAAGAAACGTTCACATTTATTAAAAAACTAATTACGTCACTATGTTATTCTCTTCCAGAGGACAGTTTACACGTTCAATGCACGTCCTGCACAAACGTCAATGGTTAAAAGTAAATAATAATTTAAATTATAATGCATTCTTTGAAACTTTTATTTTTATTTTGGCATTCTCATTTGTATGTCCTGTCTGAAGACAAATATCTATATATTTATACAATAGCGACCAGAAACCGAATTTGCGAAGAAGATTGAATTTCTATTCGCAATAGCGAAAAATTCGCGAATTCGATTCAATTTCTATTCGCAATAGCGAAGAAATTCGAATTTTCCAGAAATTCTAATTATTTAACACAAATTAAAATTTAACTTCCTTAAAATATATCTTCCTCCTCAGAAGATTCTTCTCTCCAGCCTATAAAGACAACAATAGTTTTTCGATGGATTGTTATGCAATAAATTATTTATTGTTCTCTCTCAACAATGATTTGAAAATCATTGTTGCTATTGTTGGTGTTTTAAATGTTTCGATGCATTGTTGTTTTGCTACAATAAGAAAAATAAATTGTTGCCCGTCATTGGTAGATTAAACTTTGAGTACTTACCAATGCAAAACAAATTCTAGTTATTAAACACTCAAATTTTCAATATTTTAAAGAGTTATTTCGATTTTTACAGCTTTTTCAAACATCTGAATAATACATCAACAATGGGCCGTGTAAAGAACTGGCTGAAAAAAATTGTAAGTAACACATATCTTTAATATGAAGAACATGAGATGAATACATTAGTAAATACTGTAAACTACACGCATGTTTTTTTATTGTTTGTAACTGAATGATTATCTTTATTATTTTTATGTTGCAGCAATAATGATTTAAATTATTCTTTTCTTATCTTTTTTTTTTTTTTTTTTTTTGGCATTCATTAAATATTTACATTAAAAATAAGAGAAAAAAAAGACGGCATGTTCCCATAGCTATATTCTTAGATAATGGCTTATGCCATGCTTCAAAATCAATTTTGTGGCTGTTTTAAAAATGAAACGCTTTTAAAGTAAATTACGCATTTAAAGTATAACATTATTACAATGTATGTCTAAGCAAACATTTAATTATTATTTCTCTTTAACGTTTCTGTTAATCGAAAAATAATTTTTTTTAAAATCATTATTCTCTATATTTCTTCAAATTCGAATAGTTTAGCTAACGAAACATTTAATAAGAATTGTTTATGAAACATTTGTTTGAACATAGTACAAAAAAATGATCATTTTATAAAAAATTATTATAAACATTTAAAACATATTTATTAATTAATATTACACTTAAAATTTGAATTTCTTTTGTGAAAATACGCTTTAGTATAAATCTTGTATTAAATTTTTATTATAACTGAAATAATGACAAATGCCTTTTTTTTGCAGCTCCTGCTTGAATTGTTGCCGAAAAACTGAAGATGAGGAGCAAATGAAAGTAAGTTCTAATGCATAATGTACATGTCTATCGATATAATCTATCAAGAAAACTTTCAAATCTATATTTTATCCAATATTTTTTTGGACTTCTTATTAACAATTGTTTCTTCAACATTAATTTAATTAAAGTTATTGAAATAAACATAATATAAAATAGTATGTGCATGCATTTAAAATAGTATGTGTATTTAAAATAGTATATAACGTATTTAAAATAGTATGTACGTATTTAAAATAGTATGTACATATAACGAAATATAAAATTGAATGAAAGTTCTTTTTCTTTTTAGAAATAAACCAAAAATCCAGAATTTTGTCATTTAAAAAGTTATTCCAAAAAAAGAATTCAAAAGTCACTTGGTAAGCAAAAGCTGTGTTATTTAAAATACTTTAAAATTAAGATTGAAATTTTAAATTTCTCAAGAATATAGAAAATGATTCTATAAGATTTTTAAATGAATAAGATAAAGACAAAAAAACAAAAACAATTCTTTGTTGGAATAAATGAATAAATATGGGGAATAAATGTTTCGTTTTGATGTTTTTTTTAAAGGATATAAACTGCACTGGTCTGCAGAATTTAAAATTTATCAAGCATTTCTAACATTTTCTAGCTCATTACGAAGGACATACACAAAACTGAAATTTATTCTTAAAATTATACGTTAAAAAATTTAAACATTATTAATTAAAAAACATAATAGTAAAATTTATATATTTAAAAGAATTTTAAAAACTTTGCTTAAAATATACATAATTTGACATACATTTAATAACTGATTCATGCTTTTCTGTATTCAAATGAGCAAGTCTGTAGAGCATGCGCAGTTGTTGCAAAACACAAAGCTGGTAATAATAAAAAAAAAACTATGAAAATCTTTTAATTTTAAATACATTAAGGGGTTTTTAATTGAAATTTTTAAGGGTTTGTTCTAAAGAAATTACAACTGGGATTCTAAAATAAAAGAAGCTTGATAAAAAATATGAAATAATAAATTATGAATTTTCTTAATTGAAATTTAATAATGACAGAAATCCCCGTTATTTCATGACATGCCATCCTACTGGTGTGTATACTAAACACCTGTTGTTTCCTTTTCCAGATGGACTCTGCTGTCATCTTGTCTTCAAAAAAAAAAAACAATTTAAATAATCTATTTAACATCATTAAATTTGATTACTAACAGGATAGGCTTAAATACAAATAAAAAAGATTTTATAATTTAAAATCATTACAAAAAGATTACTTCTAAGGAAACAATTCAAAGTAATATTAATCACAATTTACATATTTAAATGACGGCAGAAAATTCTAGCATGTTCTTTAACCCAAGATATTTTGAAAAAATGATTGACTTCAATTTGCAGCAGATTATGAAATTCGGTGTGCCAGGAATATTTAATAACATATTATAATGTCTTAATAACAAAATTTAGAAGCCTAATCGGTATATCACACTATTGTGACACTGTGCGTTTTGGTTCAAATTGAGATACTTTCACTTTGATAAATTTATAAAACATAAAATGTAAATCCCATTTTTAAGCATTATTTAATATAAAACATAATTTTATATTAAAAATAAAAAAAGTAAACATCATTTCGAAACATTAAATTATGTTTAGAAATGATGTTTACTTAAGTATAAATGGTAATGTTAAGCATAAATGGTAAGCATCATTTAAAGTATAAATAGTAAGCAGCATTTTTAAGTATTGAAATAGTAATAATCATTTTAAGTACTGAATTTACTCTTCAAAAAGCATGCTTTTATCATTACAATCTTACCTCAACAGCTTATTTATTTATTACCTTTGTCAACATTAGTCTCACGCGTATAAAAGACCCGCAGTCGCCAGGAAACATTTCATGAATGTGGAACAATCAAGATATTTATTTCCACAATTTGTTTAGAATAATTAGACTGTTGTTCTTTCAAACAACATAAATTTCAAAAATTGTATTACCAGCATGATTACATTTTGTCTGTTTAAATGAATAATAAAAATTACAGAAAATTTTTTTCTGTCCTAAACTCCATATATATATATATATCCTAAAAAAAATGTTGTGCCAAAATTATTGGCACGTATGCTTAGTTAGATTAGGCTATTTTTTTACTAAATTACTATTTTTTATTTTTAAAAAGGAATAGTAATAAATTTCATTTTCATTTTAGAAAATGAACAGAATGTGAACTACTTGGAGCCCGCACAAAATACTCTCTCAGTTGGAACCACTGCATGGCCCACGCAGATTTCGATCAACATCACCGTCGGAAAAATTACTCCCATAGGTCTCGTACCGGCATACAGTCTTGTTTCGACGCAATTCATTCAACATCAACGTCGACTTCTGACCACACCTAATTGTTCTTACATCAGTTCGGAAATTTTTGCCATCAACATAATTACAACAGCCGTTATACCCAGAAATATCATACGGGTCAAAAGCCAACTGGAAATCACTTATGGCAGCAACATCGCCACTCAGAGTGATGAACATAAAATGGCTCTAAAATCCATCTTAAAATCCAAAAAACGACGGAAGGAGAAAAATCCCTGTCATGGGCGCCTGATGAGAAACTGGCCCACTATCGTCTCATTCCAAAAAGAGTGCGGGCTCGCGCTGTTCCAAATAACGCATACACATTTAAAGAAACGGGGTTCATTCCCCGCAGTGAGTATGCCATTGTGCTCACTGTCCAAAAGAACTTATCTATAAAATTTATCCAAGATCCAACAGAACAAAAACCCGTTGTCCCGGTGAATACTACAGACTGAAAACTGTTTCCTGGGCACCCGACGAGTACCTCGTTACTTACTACACCAACTAAAAGGAACAAGGTAAGCATCATTGTTCAATAATTATTTTTTCCGACAGTTGAATTTAAAAGTGTCATTCATTTCAGACATGCAAAAGAGTGATTAACATAAACTAGTTATTAATCAGATTGTATTTGTCAGTATATGTGAGTATCTGAAATGAAATGTAGAGGAGGAAGGTACGATACGCTCAAATACCAGAGCGGTTCTGTTTAAAAATGTGTTCACATGGTGGAAGAGCAGTTTAAAAGGTCCCGATTAGTTACTCCTCAAACGTTTAACAGTGAATCAGCTAAATACTTACACTGAGATTCCAGTATCTTTCTATATTTACACTTCACCCCGCAATTATTAGGCTTGGTCCCTCTGCTACTTTTTAATTTAAGCATATCTGCAAAATATATTCAGCATTTCACATGCTAACTTAAAGGAGAGAGATATCATCCATAGAGTTTCAGATTCATTTAGGTGTTAAATAACATAAGTAAAGAATAAAGCCAGGGCATACGTTAGCGTGGTTCGGGTTTCTTATTAAAATCACTGATTGTGTCGAATCAACACGAACCGTTTTTCCAACGCTGAGTTGGCTATTATTCATTTCACTTATGCCTAACTAACGGAAATATATGTGCCATTTTTGTGTGCACCACATGGGTGTGAAAATATTTTCCACCAGGTGGTTACCAAATCGGGAAATGTTCTCTCGTGTGCATCAAACCTTACGCATGCGTAGTTTCTTAATGGTACCGATGGAATTTACCGGGCGGCAGCGATCAATAAGAAGAATCACATTGGAAGAGGATATATTGCACATCGTGGATCAAACCCCAAGCTTCGGTGCTGTAAAATGTTCATCACCTAAAACTATACTTACAAATATCTTCTTCTACACGAAGCGGGATTACACCGTTACATCTTCAGAGAGTTCACTTGCTGCAGGAGTGAGACCATCCGTGATAAGTATATGGGATACCGATAAGTATATCCGCGATAAGTATATATTCACAGTGGATATTTTGCCAAAATGATAAATTATTTCATCTTCCTTCAAGAGCTTCTTCTGGAATTACTTGCTATCAAAGTGCTTTATTCTTGTATCCCTACTGTGGGGACATTTCCATCCTTATAAGAAGAGAGAGACACAGAGAGGTCAGCTGCTCTCAAACTTCTTGAAGGAATATGTTATAATAATTACGTCACGTATTATAGAAAAATAATATGGTCAAAAAAATGAAATATCAATCTTATACATTCTTGTTAATGAGAAGCATAAGCCTGCTCCAAACACAAATTTGCTTATCATCTTCCTTCAAGAGTTTCCCCAGGAATTACTTATTACCAAAGCGTTTTATATGTTGTATTTGTATCAATACTGTGGGTGGGTGGGTGGCGATTTGCAGCCATACATACACTTCTCTTTACATATATATATATAGAGAGATTTTCAAGGCGAATGATATCAATAACAAATCACTGATTTCAATCTGAGAAATGAGGGATAGGGTGATTTCAGAAGCAGAAATGTTAAGAAAGCAATTCTGTAGGAAAGTAGAAATGGTGGTTAAGATAAATGTTACAGCACAAGCTTATAGTATCTGTTAAGTAGTGGTAGAGAAATTATTACATGTAAATACATATTATAATTTCTCGGCCATATATAATTATATAATAATTTACCACCATTCTTCTCGCATATATGTATAAATATATATACACTCATGTCCATAAATTAAGGATAATTCAGAATCACACAGAAATTGAACTCTAAAATAAAAATTTCACCTGTAGAATTATCACACACATCTTGAAGAAGAATATCAAATTACAGGAAACCACCAGATGGCGCGGATAGTACGTCACAATGACGAGAGTGTAAGAGATGGGTATATAATTAATGGGGCAAAGAAGTAAAATTGTTCCCAAGCGCTTTAAAAGCCTTTCAGTGCAATAACCGCATAGTTATGTCACAACGGAAGCATTTGGATGATTTCTTACGTGGTAGAATTATCGGACGTCTGGAATGTGGACGTACCCAGCTGGAAGTATCCGAGGACCTTGGATTGGCCCAGAGTGTCATCTCCAGGCTTTGGCAACGATTCCAAGATGATAGTAATGTGAGTAGATGCTACAGCACAGGTCGCCCCCGAGTTACAACGCCGAATGAGGACCGGTATTTAGCAGTTACTGCCAAAAGAAACAGACGGAGCGCAGCATCAGATCTGTCTCTTCAGCTCTCTTCAGCTACCGGTACGACAGTTTCAAGGCAGACCGTGTTGGGTCACATTGGTCTATATGCTCGTAGGCCTGTCAGATTTGTTTCACTTACCGCAACTCACTGTCGACTGCGAATAACCTGGAGTAGAGAGCATGCATTGTGGACACAGCAACAGTGGTCTGGTGTGATGTTTTCCAACGAGTCCAGGTTTAGTTTGCAGTCTGATTCTCGCCGGACTTTCATATGGAGAGCGCCAGGTACCCGTTACCACCAAGAGAACACCATTGAACGACACCGTTACGGTGGTGCAGGATGGCTCGTTTGGGGAGGAATTATTCTTGGTTCCAGAACTGACTTGCATGTTCAGAGTGTAACGATGACAGGCCACATCTATCGGGATGTCATTCTGGAACAACATGTACGTTTGTTTCGGGGCGCCATGGGTGCTGAATTTCTGTTTATGGATGACAACGCCCGTCCTCACCGTGCAAACATTGTAAACGAATGCCTTCAATTGGAGGATATCACCCGTATGGATTTGCCAGCATACTCAGCGGACTTGAATCCAATAGAGCATGTGTGGGATATGCTTGGCCGACGATTTGCAGCCTGTCAACCCCCTCCCACCTGTCAACCGGAACTTCGAAGAGCATTGCTTGATGAGTGGTGTAATATTCCCCAAGATCAGATTGATAATTTGATACTCAGCATGCCTAGGCGTTGTAAGGCCTGTATTGCTTCGTCCGGGAGACATACTCCATATTAACCATTATACTAACCCTGTTATACTGTTTTTTGTAAATAAGTTCTTTTTTTGAAATTTGCTCCAGGAGTAAAAATCGCAATTTTTATTAATTATGTCAAACATATAGCATCTTTTTTGCTCTTTTACCTTTTGTTTAATAAATAAACTTTACAAATAAGTCAAATTTGTTTGGCTTCTGTCTCTTTCTTTGCCTGAACTTCATTATCCTTAATTTATGGACATGAGTGTATATGAGAGAGAGAGAGAGAGAGGGGGGGAAATTATATATGTAGTTTATTCAAAAAAATATTTAAATAAAAAAAAAAAAATATATACTCAATTAGTTCGATTATCTACTAAAAACCAAGGCTATTGTTTATTTAAATTATACAGATGAAAACTTTTATCTGAACATATGAAAATTATTTTTTATTATAAAGTAATATAAATAAATTTTATTTTACACATATTTTTTCCTTTGCAGATCAGAAGGAAAAACTTCATCAAAATTGAAAGCAAGAGGAAGCCGGAAAAGCACTATTAAAATAATGCCCTGAAAAAAAAATTTAAAAAGAAGTAAAAAGAAAAAAAAATCTCGCAAATTTAACCTTCAGGAAAATATTATTCTATACTTACAAATTTTTCAATTACAATGTTAGAATGTTTGTATTCTAAAATGGGGCAGGATAAAAAAAAATTTAAAATACAAAATAATTCCCCACCAAAAAAGAAGAAAAAGAAAATGAAAATGAAAAAAAAAAAATGCTCATATTATTTTAAACTGAATTTCTTTTTGTCGAAATTAATAAAATTAGCTATCAAAATTATTAAATTCACATCGCCATTAAATATATTAAAGCATAAAAAGGGGAAGGATTAAAAAAACTTAAAACGTAGAAAAACAAAAAAAAAAAAAATTAGAGATGTATATATGTATATAAAACATTCCATTTTATCTGTGATATTCTGTGTTTGTGATGTTTTATGTGTTTTATTAAGAGCTTATAAATTTAGTCTGTGATATTTAATCTGTGATATTCTTCGTTTGTGATATGTTATATCTAATTTGCATAAAATTCTTTTGAATCTCTTGTTACAAAATTTTATAACACAAGCATACTTGATGATATAACCTCAAAGACAAAAAAAAAAAAAAAAATTATAATATAGAAAAAATTGCATAATATTCTTATATTCTTTCGATATTTCATGTTACAAAAATTTTATAATACACAATCATACTTGATGAATTAAAAAAAAAAAAAAAAAAAAAAATTTGCGTCATGTAAAAATGTTTTCACCTGTGATATGCATGTCAAATTGTGTTGTCCTGTGTTTGTCTGTGACGTCATATTAAAATATTCTTAAATCACCTCATTGTAAAAATCTTGTAAAATGTAATAAAAATTGTAAAATACATGTAAAATGTATAAAAAAATATAAATGTATGAAAATACATAAAAAAAAAAAAAATAATAATAAAGTATTAAAAATTTAATACCTAAATTTGCGTCTGTGTGATTTTTTTTCATTAGTTTATTGACTTAATAATTTCGAATTATAGTATGTCTAAAATAACTTCTGATTGATATTATTAACATATGTAATGGAGACACACTGATTCACTTTAAATTAAATTTAAAATAGTATTAAAATCAATATTTTATACAGAAATATATTAATATTAATTTTAATGTATTTATATATTAATTTTTACGCAAAGTTCAACAATTTCCAATATTTAGTAGCAACATTATGGGAGAAACAATAATTTTCTGTTCTGCACTAACTTTTAGAATCAAGAACAATTTTTTTAAATTTAACTATTATAATAGTTATTAATCAATAATAAATTTAACTCACGTCAGACATGTTTTCATTATTTGAAATACTCTGCAATTTTTGGTAGATGAAAATTTATAACGATACTTTCATTTAAATTAGATGTTCAGGCTTATTGTTTTAGGTTGTTAGTTTCGGTCATTTAATCGTTTAGGATTCTCCGGTCCAGTGTCCTTCGTTGGCGTATCCTAGTTCGCGATCGCCAAATGGACGATAGTTCATTATTCGAGTAAACTTTTCCATTAAGCTTCAACCCTTTTTTATGACTGGATGTCCGGTTTTTCACAAAGAGTTGCCCGATTTATAATTTATCTCATTTTTAAACGAGCCTTTGACCAGTTTTTGCGCTTGTCCAAATTTTTTTTTTTTTTTTGTGGTTGAATTTTTGGAATATCATTATTTAGTTGATTATTATTATTATTATTACCGGAAAAGAAAAGTAACTTTATACTAATTTCTTATATAATTTATGTAAATTATTGTTACGGGAGTTTAATTTTTATTAATTCGCGTAGACCGCAAAAACAGGAGGGTAGGAGTAGGAAGGGTGGGTAAAATGTGTCAAAAAAGACCGACTTTGGATCGTAGACTTCCCAAAACATTTTAATTATTTTTCGGTGAATGACAACATTTGGATTACATATCTTTGTGTTTTTAATTCTTCACGTTTTATCAGCACACTCGTTTAACCTGGCTGTTACAGATTTCGAAATTGGATACAGCCCATTTAGCCGAATATAGAAAAAAAAACGTATTTTTGAAACATAATACATACAAGAAGGCAGAATTTTGTTAACAATTTAAAATTTATATAATACAAAAACTTTTTAAGAGAAAGGAAAGCTTCAGCATTTTGATTTAAAATTTTAATTTTTAAAAAGTGCCTCTATAAACTTTTTTTTTTAATTGCAGGACAAACGTTAAATGATTCACATAGTTTTAGTTTGGGACAGCAACTGAATCGTAGTTAAAAGTGGTGAAGAAAGTAGTTTTTTTTATAAAGCACAACGTTTAATTTTTTAAATGTTTAAAAAACTCCTTAATCAAATTTTTAGAAGTTAGTTTACATGAATTCTAAGCGATTTACAAAATTTGAGCGGGACAACAATGAGAAAAAAATTTGCTTTTTAAATTTTGAGATTAAATCGATATTCCACTGAAAGAAAGCCTTATAAGAGGAACAAAATTTTACATATGGCCTTGTTACTTGACAATTTTCAGAAATTAAATTTCAATTTGAATTTCAAAAGTTTTCAAACTTTTCTCGCAGCATTTTTGTAACTTTTTGAAACTGCGAATGAACAGGTGAATTCAGATTTATTTGCAACTTCTTCATGAATTGATGATGATTGTTTTTCGCCATAGAGGAGTCTCAGGTGTCAGAAAATAATTTACGCTCATAATTATAATTGAGAAGTATAATTTCATTAAAATTGACAAACAAAATCTATTTTCACTACAATTCTGTCTAAACTATAAGAAGTAATATTACACAACAAATGAAACGAGTAAAAATAAAAAAATCCACTGATGATTTCCACAAATCTTTAAACTGAAACATGCAACTCCATTATTCAACACTCTATACTCATTTGAAAGGAAAGCTTCCGGTTTAAAAGCGGAAACAGCCGAAATATTTGATGTGGGATGTTCATCAGACATTCACGGCAATGCAATTTTGTAAGACAAAATTTTAATATTTATATAATTGTCCTCTATTTTACATAATTCAAAGTTTTAATTACAAATTAAAATTATTTCTATTTTAATTATATCCCTAACGAAATTATGATTTACCCTCCCGTCCCGTTACAGCTACGGGTGTCCGTTTGGTTTAGTCTTTTGTGAATTTTCTGAGCGACATTTGAAAGGACTTCATTCATTATGCAGCTTCTTAGCAAATATTAATACTGCATGGAAAAGCAAATCAGGCAGCAATGTAAAATGCAAACAAAAAAGTACTGCAGGTTTACAGGGAGTTTGCTGGCATCTCTACGAACTTGTCCTGAGATAGTAACTTACTAATCACCTACTAAAATATTTGGAGAAAGTGCGTCGATTTCACACGGATAGACTTTTTAAAATACAGCTCTTTGGTTTATTGGGAGGTAATGCTACTCAAATATTTCTTAATTCAGCCAACTGCAAATGTTCATTTTAATACAATAAAAATTATAATGAAGAGTTTTCTGTTGTATTTCCTGTAATAGGTGCCAAATTTTTTTTTTTATAATTATTCTTTTACTAAAACATGATGTAAAGTAATTGAGGAATCTATTTAAATAAAATGCGAGTTAATTAACCCCATTCAATATTTTTTGTTCTACAGGAGAACATAAAATGTATTTTATAAAAAAAGATTTCAGTTTTTTACTGAGTAACTCTATTTGAAGTTCTTGGTGTCATGATTATTCTAAAAGAAGTTTTTGTTTTGCTGGTTTTTTTATTTTTATTATCATGTGTGAACATGATGTTGTCCTGGAGGGGTCCGTGACGTTATCCGAAAATGAGGGTCAAGCAAATAAAACTCCATTGCAAATTTTGGGGGAAATGGTAGTTCGGGGCCCTTAACTCTTGAAATAATTCATGGATAACGTTAATCTTAAGGAATTTTCTGGAGAATTTAGAGTTTGCTTGAAGTGTTTTGTAGTATGGTTTTGAATCACCTTTCATCATGTTTTGGATTGGGATTTTAAACATTTGTATATCCAATGGCTGTAAGTACTCGTAGTGCGTTGATCAATTCCTTCTTTTGAAGTTTCACATTTATCACTTTTGGCATTTTCCCGTGCCTATTGAGCTGTATAGTGTTTCTTGTAGAATTGGGAATATTTATTCTTCATTTATGCTTAGCCTTTTCAAACTTTGATATATTCTCTTGGCTATTGAATGTGATAGTGATTCTTGTAAAATTTGTAATACTTCATTCTTCATTTATGCGTAGAATATACAAACTTTGATATATTTTTTTTTCTATTGAATGTGACAACGTTTCTTGTAGAATTTGGAATACTTCATTCTTCGTTTAGGACTACATTTATCTTACTTTTGTATATTCTTTTTTCTAAGAAATTCTTAAACAATTCTTTCTTCTTGAAGTTCTAGATCTATTCAACATTGCTATATTCATGTGGCTATTGAATTTGGTCATTTTTGCAATATTCCAATCAATTGCTTTATATATCTCGTGCATTATTAAACATTGCATATTCCTGAGTTTATTCATCCGTTCTCGAATGTTCCACATGATAAGTTGAAATTTCAAAATCAATTTCAAAAGAGTTACATGGAAAATAAATTTTATTTATTTTTTCCCCGTTAAATAGGTATGGAAAGCAAAACGTATGCATAGAATTTATTTCAAAATGTTATGAACTTTTTTTATTAAATGACATTGATACTTTTAAGATTCTGTTTATTCAAATTAGGAAGAGCTTCATCGGTAAATTATTTTTTTTTATAATTGGAAGATGTTGTTTTTTAAATGCGTTTAACTTCCTTTATAATGAAAAACACAATTTAACAAAGTAATTTGAATAAACGGTCATTTTATATGCTATTTGAAAAAATTACTTCCATTTATTACAATTTCCCCGATACAATAAGAAAATGAAAAAAAAATTCATCTATTTATCCATATAATTTTTTATATCTAAGCAAAACTGTAGCCATTTAAAAACAAAACTTTGAAACTACTGCGTTTTTGGTGGCAAACACAACAGTGGAAATCAAAAATGAAAAAAGAAAAAAATGTGTTGCATATTCCAGGGCAGAAAATTGCATACAAATTATAATAATCTTTTTATTTTTATGAAGGTAGAAACAATTTTAAGCAGCAAAATTGAAACTTTAAAAGATGTATGTTCAAGAAAGTAAAGTGCTTTGAATACGACGGATGACAATAACGATTTTTGTAAATTTTCTTACGTAAACAGAGCAGGTAAATGTGCTTATGGATATGTTAATTTTTGTTTGTTTGTTTGTTGATCAATGCACAGCTTTTAAGGTTATAAAATGTTTGAGTAGAAATTTTTACTGACAATTGCACAAACTAAGCTGAGCCTTGGGATGTGGGAAACACAAACACAGATTAGTAATACACAGTCCAGTCACATTAATGTGACCACCTGTCAAAAGCCAGAATAACCACCTTTGGAAGAGCGGACCGCTTGCAGGAAAGAGTCAATTAGGTTTCTGAAGGTGTTCACTGGGATGTTGAGCGAGACTCCAGTGCCGTGGCCAGCTGCGCTAGATTACGCGGTTGAGGATCCATCGAACAACCCGATCGAGGTGGTCCCACAGATTCTCGATTGGGTTTAAATCCGGTGAGTTTGCTGGCCAGGGGAGTACGGTAAACTCATCCTGGTGCTCTTCGAACACGCACATGCACTGCGAGCTGTATGACACCTCGCATTGTCCTGCTGGTAGATGCCATCATTCTGAGGAAAATAATTCGCATGAAGGGGTGGACATGGGTCCGCAAGGACAGATGCATACTTGTGCTGATCCATCAAGCCTTCCACAATGATGAGTGCACCCAGTAATGCCAGGAAAACATTCCCCCTCTCCAGCTTGGATCCTTCCGGCAATTGTTGCAGGGTGTTTGCTTTCAGACGTTTCACGCCGTATGAGTTCCATGGAGCATAAAACGTGATTCATCGGAAAAAGCCACCTGTCGCCCTCTGTGGACTCCGTCCAGTTTCGGTACTGGCGTGCAAATTCCAGCCTTCGTCGCCGATGAACAGCAGTCAGCACAGTGCATTAACCAACGTCTGCTGCGGAGGCCCATGCGCAGAACCGCTGAACCGTTGTTGAGGATACACTCTTGGTAGCCCCTTGGTTCATCTGGGCGGTCAGTTGCTCAACAGTTGCACGTCTATTCGCCCGAACGCATCTCCGTAGCCTTCGTTCGCCTCTGTCATCTATAGCCCCTGGTGCACCATATGTGATCGGTCGCTGATTTTGGATAGTGCCATTTTGCCATGCACGGTATACTTTTACCACGGCGGCACGCGAACAGTTCATAAAATTAGCCGTTTCCGAAATGCTTCCACCCTTGGCCCGAAAGCCAATAATCATGCCCTTTTGGACGTCGGATAAATAGCTACTTTTCTGCATTACGCCAACGATTGAAATGCTTTCCGATGTCCTAGGACATCCTTTATATACACTCCACTGCAATGTGCGGCCACCTGCCTTTTGTGATTGGTTATTTCACGTTGACATCGAAAGTAGGGGGTGGTCACATTAATGTGCTGGACTGTGTATAATAGAGCTCTTCCTCCTCAATTTAAAGGAGCAGAAAGTTAGGGTAAACATCTTCCATTTTTCGTACTAAATTTGCCGCTGTATCGCCCTTTGGCTCTTTTTCCCTGCACTGATTTATTTAGGGAACTTAAACATGTTACGAAGCGATTCTGAACATTACGAGAAATTCTGCTTTTCAAGTCACAGTTATTTAACTAAGGGCTTAATAAAAAATTCAAGAAATGTTATTTTGTTTATAATTTTGATCATTTTGTATGACGTAGAATAAATCATTAAAAAAAAAGTTCATATATTTGAGTTATGAACTCTAAAGTAAATTAGCTCCTTATCGAGTGTTTATAGGGTAGAAAGAATGATTTCTGTGCGTGCGCGTGTCTTTTCATTTCCTTCGTTGTGATGAATGCTACACTCAAGAAATGTACGATATTTTTATTTTAGAATATATAGAAAATTAATTAATTATCCAACAACCATTTCGAAATTGTATGGCAATTTTGAAGTGAAACAACAAAATTCACAGCAGAATCTTTTAAATGTTTGTTTCGAGATTGCTATTTAGGAATAAAAACGACTTCAAGTTTGCTGAACTGTCTCTAGAAATATGATTCGTGTAACGTCTTTACAAAGAGCTGTAATATTTTAGGAAAACACAGCGTTGTGTCTCCTTGTATCGAAATATATGATTCATAAATATTTAAATAAGTTGAAAAATACGGTGTTATATTTAAATATGGTGTCAAATATTCATATTTAGAATCTAATATCAGTTGAATAAACTAACTTTCGACACAGTTATGCCGTTTAAGCGATGATACAACAGATACATTCGACTTCCAAAGTTCATTTCCGCATTTCGATTCAAGATTCCAACTTCGGTCATTTCATTGAATGAATGAGAACAATAAGGTGTTAAATCAGACTAAAACGACGCAAACGAAACAGAGCAACGACACAATATTTTTAAATAATTAAAATAAAAAAGGATTTCTCGAGGGCCAGTTGAATATCGTTGCTGGTGAATATTTTTATAACTGCGATTTTAAATGAGTTGAGATTGGAGCATAAACTTGCATCGTGCACTTGGATTGTCGCTTTCGAATTTTCTGGAGTTCTGACACAAATGTGAGGAAGCCACCCCTGGATGTTCTCATTGAAGGCACTGCTCTCCCATACTGCCCAAGTGAACAATGTGCATGCACCTTGTTTCAGTCATTCGTTCATTAATGAATAGCGTAAATATGTTGCTTAAATTTAGTTTTTTTGAGAATGCTGCTCTTTAATGTGGAAAAGCAGTCGTGCCTCCGATTATATTTTTTTGCTGTATAGAAGTGACCATACATTGTTTTTGCTGAACAGATGTGACGGCAATATGTTTTGTACAGATGTGGTGGCCATACGTTTCTTACAAATATAGTGGCTATATTTTTATAGATGTAGTAGCCATACGCTTTTGTACAGATGTAGTGTCCATAGGTTTTTAAAGAAATGTACATTTTACATACATTTTTTTCAAAGGTGAGGTAGTCATACAATTTTTTTTGTAGAGATGTGGTGGACATACACTTTTTGTACAGATGTGGTGACCACACGTTTTTGATGTACAAATATGGTAGTCATACGTTTTGGGACAGATGAAGTTGCCGTACATTTTTTTGTTGTGCAGAAGGGCATTTTTTTCTGTACGTAGGGACCATATTGTATTCTACGAACAACACCCAAGAAAGTGATGAAGACAGGACTTTTAGGGGTTACCTCCTGAATTTGCATATTGAATGGGACAAAGCACGAAATTCTCTTACCAGGTAGCATGGCTGCCAGTGAAAGATGTTTATGTGTACTGTTACAATCGCTATCGAATTTTAGCGTTTTTGAAATTTATCTTGCTACGAACGGATTACGAAAATCTTTAATTCAAATTCTCGCATGATGCAATCAAAGATTTCGTAAAATTATGTTATTAAGAGGACATGGTTCCTTTTCAACAGTATCATTTTTATTTATTGGATAATGATAAAAGTTGTGACTGTATTGCTTTTCAATATTTTTCAAAAAACACATTTTGAAAAAAAAATTTTTTTAACTGCACATTTAATTATAATTTTAAAAGAAATTTTAATTTGAAAATTTTTAAATGCTTACATTTTTTAAATAATACTATTTTTGTCACATTTTTTTTTTCCTATAGAAAAAATATTTTCTTCTTCGTTGCCCTTGTCTGGGATTTTACAATCCACTACAGCAATACGGCATAATGTAACTGCTTAACTTTTAACATGCAATTGCAGTAAAACAGCAGTGGATCTTATTGTTGCAATTCAATGGAGAAACGATATTGTAAAAGGACTTGAAATGATTCGCAGTCCATCAGAGACGATTTTCAATTCTATTTTCCTGAAATCGGAATCTTTTTCAAATAAATATTAGATAAATGAAATTGTTCTTCTACAACTAGCAGGAAAAAAAAAAAAAAACTCAACACTCTAATATTCCAGGGAATATTAAAATCTTATTATATAATAACAATTTTTAATCAGTTTTCGAAACTATAAACTTAAAAAGTTTCGCAAAACAGTTATGAGTTCATCAAATATTTTAATCAGACCTAAATGAATAACCTGACTGAAAAAAAGCCCCACTTTGCCAGCAGTTGTGGCATATGCGCGGTGAATGGGTTTGGGCTGATGGACCTTTAAATTGTAAATATCAATAAATACAGTTTAAATATATTTAAAATCATGAAATTTGCTTTTGATTTATTTCATGTGAGTGTGTTTCCTTCTCCAACATGTAGAAGTCTCTGAAGGAATTCCCAACCTATAGGTGTATACACTCAAGAGCCAAAACATTATGACCACCCCTACATTTTGCAATGAACTCGCCTGGATGACGTGGAAGGCACATGATCAAATGGAAGTGGTATTTAACTGGTATTAAGTGGTGGTATTAATCCATGCCAAGGCGGGTTGAAGCTGTGTTGCATGCCAAAGGTGAGCCAACTCGTTATTGACTGGTGGTCATAATGTTTTGGCTCTTGAGTGTATGTGGTATGGGTTATTGCTGGTATTTAGGTATTTTATTAAGTGGGTTATTGTGGAATTATTAGTTTATTGGAAAGACGATTTAGCGTATTCTTTCTAGGTACGAGATATTGTAATTAAGAGTTTAAAGTTAATAAACTACACCCCCTCCACCCCCCTTCAGAAGATTCGTTCTCTCTCGTCTATAATAACAACAATAGATTTTCAATGGATTGTTGCAAATAAATTATCTATTGATATCTTTCAACAATTATTAGAAAGCCATTGTTACTATTGTTGATATTTTCAACGTTTCGATGCATTGTTGTTTTGCTACAATAAGAAATAATGAATTGTTGTCCATCATTGGTAAATTAAACGTTGAGCACTTACCAATGCAAAAAAATTATAGCTATTAAAAACTGATATTTCCAATATTTTATGTAACTATTTGATTTTCAGCTTTTTCAATCATTTAAATAACATCATCCATAATGGGCCGCATAAAGAACTGGCTGAAGAAAAAGTTGTAAGTAACACGTATTTTAATTTGAATAATATGATATTAATGTATTGGTAAATACTGTAAACTACACGCATGTTTTTTTGTTATTTGTAATTGAATAATTATCTTTATAATATTTCTTTTGTAACAAGAGTGATTTTAATTTTTCTTTCATGATTCTAGAATTCACTAAATATTTACATTAAAATTAACAGAATTAACAGCATTAAGAAACAGCTCATCTCACCTTAACCTCATCTCATCTAACCTTATTTGATGCATTTAATCAGCATTTTAAAATGTCTCAATTTAAAAGATTAATTTCCATTTTCATGAAAAAGGCTTTATAAATTTGCACGAAATTTTATTCCACGCACATTTTGCTTAAAATAAATATAGTAGAAGAAATGATCCTTTTATAGAAAAACTATAATAATTATTTCATAAATGTTCAATATTTATGTAATATATTTATTAAATATCACACTTAAAATTTTAATAATAATTTAAAGCATTATCAAATGTCTTTTTTTTTTTGCAGCTCCTGTTTGAACTGTTGTAGAAAAACTGAAGATTCTGAAAAGCAAATGAATGTAAGTCCTAATACATGTCTATTGGAATTTGTATAACCAGAAAAACTTTAAAATTCATATTTTATCCTATATTTTTAGACTTCTTTTAAACAATTGGTTTTTTAACATTAATTTAATTGAAATTGAGGAAAAAAACTTTATTTAAAATGTTATGTACATACAATGAAATATAACATTTAATTAATGTTCTTTTTTTTTTCAGGAGATAAAACCAAAATCAAGATTTTCGTCTTTTAAACAGTTGTTCCAAAAGAAGAATTCAAAAGTCACTTCGGTAAGCAAAAGCTCTGCTATCAAACATACTTTTAAAGTAGTACTGAAATTTTTAAATTAAAATTTTTCAAGCATATATAAAAATGATTTAATATGATTTTTAAATGAATACGATAAAACAAACAAAAAAAATCAATTTTTAAAAATAAATATGGGAAAAATGCTTCATTTTGACATTTTTTAAAAATTATAAATTGCTCTTGTCCTTCGAATTTAAAATGTATTTAATATTTCTAACATTTTCTACCTCATTACGAAAGACATACGTAATATTGACATATATTCTAAAAATTATGCTTTAAAAAATTAAAACTTTATTAATTAAAAAATAGAATAGTAAAAACTCATATATTTAGAAGAATTTCACTTTTATATATTTTAAAAATCCCTTACGCGTAAAATGTACATAATTTGACATAACATTTAATAACTTATTGATGCCTTTCTATATTTAAGCGAGTACGTCTGTAGAGCATGCGCAAGTGTTGCAAAATGCAAAGCTGGTAATAATAATAATAAAAAAAACTATAAAAATCGTTCATTCTTTAAATTTTAAATACATTTAGGTGAATTTAATTAAAATTTTTAAGGGTTTGTTCTAAAAGATCTTACACATGTGATTCTAAAATAACAGAATTATGATAAAATGAATGAAATAATAAATTATGATTTTTCTTAATTGAAATTTAATTAATAATGACAGAAATCCCTGTTATTTTATGAATGTAATCCTATTGAAGTGCGTTTAAAAATAATAAATTGTTGTTTCCTTTTTCAGTTGGATTCTGCTGTCATTTTATCTTCAGAAGGTAAAAAACAATTCAATTAATATATTTAAAATAATTAAAACTGAATATTAAAACATAAACTATGTTATAGGCGTAAGCACAAATTAAAAAAGATTTCCGACTTAAAAATTATTACACAAGAATTGTTTCTAAGGAAACAATTAAAAGTATTATGAAATATAATAATCACAGTTCACCGTTTTAAATTAGGGCAGTAAATTCTAGCGTTTTATCTATAACACAAGATGTTTTGTGTAAAGAGTTCTTATTATAATTATTGGCTTCAGTTTGCAGCAGATTATGAAAATCGGTGTGCCAGGAATTCTTAATAACAGATTGTAAATGTATCATGATAAAAGATGTATATTCAAAATTCAAAAATCTAACAGGTATATCACGATTTTGACACTGTGCGTTTGGATTCAAATTCAAACACTTTCACTTTGGTAATTTCTAAAGCATAAACAGTAAGCATCATTTCAAGTATAAATAATAAAGATTATTTCTAAACATAATTTAAAGTATTAATTAATAATGCAGAATATAAATAGTAAGAATCATTTAAATTAGTAAACATTATTTAAAGCATCGATAGTGAGCATCCTTTTACGGTATTGAAATAATAATCATCATTTTTAAGTATCGAAGTAGTAAGCATTATTTTTTGAGTGTTGAATTTACTTCTTCAAATAGTAGGCTTGTCTAATTGCATACCTTTTTGTGTCCTATTTATTACCTTCGTCAACATTAATCTCACGCGTATAATAAGTTGCCCAGAATATTTTTCATGATTATGTGCATAACCGGGATATTTGTCTCCGCAACTTGTTTAGAATAATTAGACTACTTATGTTTCAAAATCAAAAGAAATTTCAAAATTGTATTTTTTTTTTTTTGTCTGTGTAAATGAATACTAAAAATTGCAAAATATTTTTTCTGCCCTTAGATCCATATATATGTCAAAATTATTTGCACATATGTTTCGTTATATTCAGTTATTTTTTTATTAAATTAATATTTTTAAATTTTTGAAAGAAATAATAATAAATTTCAATTTTCATTTTAGACGACGAACAAAATGTGAGCTACTTGGAGCCCGCACAAAATGCTCTCTCAGTTGGGAACACTGCATGGCGCACGCAGATTTCGGTCAATGTCATCGTCGGAAAAATTACTCCCATGGGCTTCATACCGGCATTCAGTCTTGTTTCGACGCAATTCATTCAACATCAACGTCCACTTCTGACCACGTAACAAAATAATTCCGAAATTTTTGCCATCAATATAATTACAACAGCTGTTATACCCAGATATATCATAACGGCCAAAAGCCAACTCGAAATCATTTATGGCAACAACATCGCCACTCAGATTGACGAGCACAAAATGGCCCTAAAATCCATCTTAAAATCCAAAAAACGACAGAAGGAAAAAAAATCCCTGTCATGGGCGCCTGATGATAAACTGACCCACTATCGTCTGATTCCGAAGAGAGTGCGGGCTCGCGCAGTTCCAAACAACGCATACACATTTAAAGAAACGGGGCACATTCCCCGAAGTGAGTATGCCATCGTGCTCACAGTCCAAAAAGAACTCATCTATAAAATCTATCCAAGATCCAACAGAACAAAAACCCGTTGTCCCGGAGAATACTACAGACTGAAAACTGTTTCCTGGGCACCCGACGAGTACCTCGTTACCTACTACTCAAACTAAAAAAAAAAAAAAGGTAAGCATTATTATTGAATAATTAAATTTTTTTCCAATAGCTGAATTTAAAAGTGTCGTTCATTTCAGACATGCAAAAGAGTGACTGACATAAACTTGTAATTAATCAGATTGTATTTATCAGTATATATGAACGTCTAAAATGAAATAGCAGAGGAGAAAAGTACGATGCGCTCAAAAAACAGAGCGTTTTTTTTTTTTTTTTTTTTTTTTTTTTAAATGTATTGACATATTGGAAGTACGGCTTAAAAGGTTCCAATTTGTTGCTCCACAAACTATTAAGGGTGATTCAGCTAAATACAAACACTGAGACTCGAGTATTTTTCTGTATTTGCGTTTCACTCTGCAAATATTAGGCTTGGTCCTCTGCTACTTTATAATGTAAGCCTCACTACAAAATATGTTGATTATTTCACATATAAACTTGGAGGAGAGAGACAGAGATCATCCATAGCGTTTCAGATTCATTTAAGTGCTGAGCAACATAAGTTATGAATAAACCAAGCCATAGGTTGGCATGTTCAGGTTCCTCATTAAAGATACTGACTGTGGAATCAACATGGGCAGTTTACCAACGGTGAGCGTATGGCTTAATTACCTGAAATGGATAATAGTAATGAAATGGGCACCACTGCTTCGAAAAACGTTTTCCACCAAGCATGTACCAAATCGGGAAATGTTCCCTCATGTGCATCAAACCTTACGCAAACGTAAATTCTTAACGATACCGATGCAGGACACAGGGCGGAAGCGATTAAATTGAACAAACACTTTGAAAGAGGATAGATAGATAGATAGATAGAAAGATAGAAAGATAGAGAGAGAGAGAGGCAGCGAGAGATCAGTGACTCTCAAACTTTTTGAAACCGGGGTCCCTTTAAAGACTTACAAATAATAGCAGGCTTACTATATACAAATTTTTCAGATATACGTTGTAACAATTAGGTCCCGCACTACAGAAAAAAATAATATGGTAAGAAAAAAGAAACATAACCAATCTTGCACATTCTTGTTCATGAGAAACATAAATCCTGATTGAAGCAGGAATTTGTTTCTCTTCTGCCTTCAAAAGCTTCTCTGAGAATTATCTATTACCAAAGTGCCTTATGTACTGCTCTTGTATCCCTACAGTGGGGAGGGATTTGCAGCCATATAGTCACATATATATATACTACATACGACTCCTCTCTCTCTTTATACATATATATGTATTGAATAGATAGATAGATTGTCAGGACGAATGATATAATAACAAATTATTCGCTCTGAATCTATCGCACAGAGTGAAAAATGAATAGTAGGAAAGATTTCAGAAGCGGAAATGTTAAGAAAGCAATTCTGGCAAAGCAAAGCAGAAATGGTGGTGAAATAAACATGAGAGCACACTTTTTATAGGGATAAGTGTACCAAATGGATCTGTTAATGAGTGGCCGAGACACTATTACGTGTAAATAAATTACTTATATATACAGTGAGAGAGGGATACTGCGTATGTATTTTATTTAAACAATTTAAAATTATATTAATAAATACAAAAAAAATCATATACTCAATTAGTTCGATTATCTGCTAAAAACCAAAGCATGTTGTTTGTTTTAAATATAGATATGAAAACTTTCTTTTCTGAAAGTATGTCATAAATTTTTATTTAAAACTTTATAATTAATTTTTATTTTACACATACTTTTCTTTCTTGCAGTTCAGAATGAAAACCTTCAGCAAAATTGAAAGCAAAAGCACTCTTAAAATAATGCCCTGAAAAAAAAATTTAAAAGAAGTAAAAAAAAAAAAAAAATCTCTCGCAATTTAACCTTCAGGAAAATATCATTCTATACTTAAAATTTTTTCAATTACAATGTTAGAATGTTTGTATTCTAAAATGGGGCAGGATAAAAAATTTTAAAAACAAAATAATTCCCCACCAAAAAAAAAAAAAAAAAAAAAAAAAAAGGAAGAAAAACGAAAAAAAAATGTTCATATTATTTTAAAATGGATTTTTCTTGGCAAAATTAATAAAATTAGCTATCAAAATTATTAAATTCATTTCGTCATTAAGTATTTTAAAAAAAAAAGGGGAAGGATTAAAAAAAAAAACGTAAAAATATAGATAAAAAAAACATTCCATTTTGTCTGTGATATCTCGAGCTTATAAAATTTAGTCTGTGATATTCTATCTGTGATACTGTAGCTGTGATATTCTATGTTTTTATGTTTCATTTGTGTTATTAAGAGCTTATAAATCTGTGATATTCTGTGTTTGTGACGTTTTATGTTTTTATTAAGAGCTTATGAATTTAGTCTGTGATATTCTTCGTTTGTGATATGTTATGTGTAAATTAACTTAAAAAAAATTGCATAATATTCTTTTGAAATCTCTTGTTACAAAATTTTAAAATACACAAGCATACTTGATGATTTAACCCCCAAAGAAAAAAAAAAAAAAAAAAAAAAAAAAATTTCTGTGATATTTTCTATGATACTCATGTGTGTGAAGTTATTGTGTTGTCATGTGTTTGTCTGTGATAAAAATATGCTTTAGCACCCCATTGTAAAAATCTTAAAAATGTTATAAAATTTTAAAATACATGTAAAATGTATAAAAAAATATATAAATGTATGAAAAATACATAAAAATGTAAAAAAAATAACAATAAAGTATTAAAAATTTAATACATAAATTCCCAGGTCTGTGTTTTTTTTTTCATTGGTTTATGGATTTAACAATTTAGAGTTATATTACTTTTCGAATAACTTCTGATTGATACTGTTAAAATATGCAATAGGGACACTTATCCACTTTAAATTAAATTTAAAACTGAATTAAAACCAATTTTTATACAGAAGTATATTAATATTAATTTAAATATATTTATATATTAATTAAAACAATTTTAAATATTTAGTAGCTACATTGAGCGATAAAACTAATTAATTTGAAATGTTGCATTAACTTCTGGCAGTAAACTTTAATAATTTAGAGTTATATTACTTTTTCGAATAACTTCTGATTGATACTGTTAAAATATGTAATAGGACACTTATCCACTTTAAATTAAATTTAAAAACTGAATTAAAACCAATTTTTTATACAGAAGTATATTAATATTAATTTAAATATATTTATATATTAATTAAAACAATTTTAAAATAGTAGCTATATTGAGCGATAAGACTAATTAATTTGAAATGTTGCATTAACTTCTGGCAGAAATAAAAATTTTCTGTTCTGTACTATCTTTTAGAATCAAGAAAATTTTTTAATTTAATTATTTTAATAATTTTTAATCAATAATAAATTTAGCACACTTCACGCATGCTTTCATTATTAGAAATTTTCTGCACTCGTTAGATGAAAATTTATAACAATATTTTCATACAAATTAAATGTTCCCGCTAATTGTTTGAGGCTGTTAGTTCAGTTATTAAATCGTTTAGGACTCTCTGATCCAGAGTCCCAATTTTCCAACCCCCGATCGCCAAACTGGCGATAGTTCATCAGTTCGAGGAACCCTTTTTATTATGATTGGCTCCCTGGTGTTTCACGGTTGTCCGATTTATGATTGATCTCATTTTTAAACCTGTCTATGGCTAGTGTTTGTGCTTGTCCAAGCTGGCATTTTGTTGCGGGATTTTTTCGATTATCGTTATTTATTTGGATTATTGTTATTTTTATAACTGAGTAGAAAAAAGTTTATATTAATTATTTATATGTTTTATGCAAATTATTAACATTTTAAATAAATTTTTATCACTTGGCGACTAAGCGAAAAACAGGAGGTTAGGTAGACAGGGGGAAAAAAAATTCACCAAAAAAGATGGACTTTCATCGCAGACTTCCTAAATCACTTTTAATTATTTTTTCAGTGAATGGCACATTTCTAATATTTCACGATAAATCAGCATATTCTTTTAACCTAGACGTCATAGATTTCGCCGAAATTTGATACAGTCCACTTAGCCGAATATATAAATAAAAAAAAACAACGTATTTTTATTTATTTATTTATTTTTTAATATACATACAAGAAAATAAAAATTTTGTTCACTCTAAAATTTATCTAATACAAAACCTTTTAATAGAATGGAAAAGTCCAGCATTTTTATTAAAAATTTTTAATTTTTAAAAAAATGTCTCTGTAACACATTTTTTATTACAGAACAAACGTTAAATGATTGACACGTTGAAACGTTAAATCTCCATCAAAAATGTTAGAAGTTAGTTGACATGAATGTTTAATGATTTACAAAATATGAGTGGGACAACAATCAGAAACAATTGAAAAGAATTTTTGTTTTAAATGCTCAGATAAAATCGATATTTCATTGAAGAAGTCTTAAAAAAGGAACAAAGTTTCGCACATCGCATCGCTATACTTGTCAATTTTAAGAAATTTGAATTTAAAAAAAAATTTAAAAAACTTTTCGGAGCACTTTTGTAACTTTTTAAATTTCGAAAGAACATGTGAACCATTTGAAGTTTCTTCAATGAATTGAAGATGTTTGTTTTACTCAATAAACGTTTGTTACACTCATAATATAATTGAGTTGAATAATTTCATAACAAAGTCTATTTTCTATATTTAATCTACAAAAGTAATATTACACAACAAATGAAATGTGTAAACATAGCTTTAATGGCAAAGTAACTTTCTAAAATCCACTGATGATTTCTCCAAATCTTTAAACTGAAACATGCAACCTGTTATTCAACGCACTATACTCGCGTGCAAGGGAAGCTTCCAGTTTGAAGGCGGAGACAGACGCAATAGATATGGAATGTTAATGAGACATTCACGGCATAATGCAGTTTTTGTAAGAAAAATATTAATAGTTACTCTAGTTGTTCTTCCGACTTTACATATTTTAAAATTTTAGCTACATATTAAAATTATTTCGATACTAAGTAAATCCTTTACAAAATTATGATTCCCCTTATGCCCCATTACATAGCAACGAATGAATCCAGTTTGGTTTAGTCTTTTGTGAATTTTATGCGCGACATCGGGTCGGACTTCTTTCATTTTGCAGCTCCATAGCAAATACTCATACTGTGCGGAAAAATCAGGTAGCCATGTAAAAGGCAAACATGAGTACCCCAAAAGGGTTGACAGATCGTTTGCTGCCTTCTCTACGAATGTGTCCTGAGGTTGTAAAGCTGTTCATGCTGATTTGAATCCTTTGATAAAATGTTTGAAGAAAGTGCGTTGATTTTACACGGAGGGAGTTCTTATTGAATCTCAACGCAGCTCTTTGGTTTATTTGGGGGTAGGGCTGCATAAATATTTCTTAATTCAACCAACTGCAAATGATCGTTTAATACAAAAAAAAAAAAAATTAGAATGCAGAATTTTCTGTTGTATTTCCTGTAATATGTGTCAAAATGTTTTGATAATTATCATTTTACTGATGTTGACTGTTTTGATAATTATTATTTTTTTTATCATTTGTACGGAACTGGTCACTATGTTTACAAAGGGAAAAGGAGCATGGAAATGCACTGTGGAATCGACACTCGTTTAGAATCAGTAGTTTCGGGCTTGTATTCCATGGTTTTGCACTTTAACATTTGCGATGATAGCTTGGCGATTTTTGGCAACAATCTTCATTATTGGCCATTACTACTCATGCCGTTGGCGAGGAAGATGGAGAAAGGTCTAGTACAAATTTCAAAAAGAATTTTCAGCTGTCAATAAATGTAAATTTAATTTTTCTAAATATTTCTGCATTTACATTTTATAAATAAATTTTCTTCTCAAAATGATTTAAAAATTAAAATATTCATTTCCATCTACTTTTTTGTAATGTTTTATTATATTTCATACAAAGTGATCAGAGTTGTCAGCAAAATAACATTCCTTGTATCTATTTATCTTTAGCTAAGCATATGGTTAAACAAATGTATGACTTGAGAAGAAGAATTTCTCCGGAATTTTCAGAATCGCTTCGTTACAATGTTTACATTTTCTAAATAAATTCGAGCAAGGAAAAAGAAGCCAAGCGGCGATACAGCGCCCACTCTAGTACGAGAGATGTTTGTCCCAACTTTCTGTTCATTTACAATAGGGGAGCGTGCTCTATTTTTTACTACTACTACTCTATTTTCTTTTCACTATTCTGTGGTTTAAATGCGAACGAACCAGACAATTGTCTCATTTACTCTGTGGTCTAACTATCATCCCTAACTAATAATCGATTCATCCATTTCCACCCTTATAAGGATGTTTGCCTTTTCACACAATGGTTGGTCCAGTAATAATTTATTTTTAGATTTTAATGTAAGTGAGTTGGGCCTGAATGGCCGAGTGTATAGCGCTCTGGCGCTCAGTGCCACAGGTTTTGGGTTCGAGTCCCGGCGGTGCCATGGATGTTTGTAGTGGTTCGGAATCCATTTTAAGCCGTAGGTGCCGGTCTCCTATGACCGTAAGAGCGTCACGGAGCGGAAGTCAGACTTCTACCTACGGGTGCTTCATCAGAACAGAAGCTGCATCCATCCCTCCTTCCATGAGGGGGACACAACAACAATGTAAGTGAGTTAAAGAACTTATGATATCTTTAATTCCTGCTTATTTTCAGAGTTAAAACTACAAATGAAAAAAAAAATTTCAGTCTCACATGTTAATATGTATTAGTATTGCTATGAAATGAACCATTTCGTTAATCTCAATTGTATTTTAAAAAGCCAACGATGCTTAAAATAGGAATACTATTAATAATCAAAACTTTTAATTCTGTATCCAAGTACAACATAACTAATACAATACAAAGTGAATTATTATTATTTTCTTAAGGTTCATCTATTTATCCATATAATTTTTTTATATCTAAGCAAAATTGTAGTAATTTTAAGAACTAAACTTTTAAACTATCTGGTTTTTGGTGACAGGCACAACAACTGAAATCAAAAATGAGAAAGAGAAAAAAATATATGTTGCATATTCTGGGGCAGAAGCGTGCATACAAATTATTATAGTTTTTGCTCCTCATGAACGTAGAAACAATTCTGAACAGCAAAAAGTGAAACTTGAGAAGACTTTTATAAAATACGAAAATCGACCAATGCATTTTTTTTTTTTTTGCAAAAATTCTTTTTTTTTTCCACCTAGTTGATTAGTTGATTTAAAAATGATATCTTTTTAAGGTGGAAAATTTAAATTGAATTTAATTGCCAGAAAATCCTTCAAATTTGTGAAACAAGTTTTGAAGTACCTTATATGAAGTATTTATTAACTGACGCATTGATTGAATGGTGATGTTTGGTGAAAATAACCAGATTTAGAAAAGTTTTCCTAAATATGTAATTGTTTTTATTTCCAATGGTAAGTTTATAGGACAACAGATATATAAAAGAAAACAAACAAAAGACACACAAGAACAAGAAAACAGTAGAAACAAACGACATCAATTAATCCATCAACTAAAGTCTGACAATGCAATAAAGCTTCCATAAAAAAAAAAAAAAACAGAAAGCAGTGCAGAACAGGAAGTAAGGGTGAGATATATCCATATCTTCCTGGTTATCACACAAGAGACAGAGAGGGTCAGGAGTCAGTTTAATTCTGTGAAAGTGTTTGCGTAGACATTCGTGACACAGAAAAGCCGTAGTAATGCCACAGATATATCTTTAGGCCATTCAGGGATAATAACAAAATTTGCTACTCTTTTTATCTACTCAAAAATACTACACTTTTATCAAGTCTTTTATTTTTTATCGTGAATAGGATAGTACCAGTGCTTGTGATCGTTTCTAATTTGATTATGATCAAAGAAGAAGAAGCACCTAAGGGTTTTTTAATCGGAATTTTTTTTCTTAACGGAATAAATTTTTCTTAACAAAATGATAGGCCAACTCCTGATTATTTAGCTGTAAAACAGAGGCCCTCTTTTTTTCTTGGAAATCAGCATCCTCGTTTCCCACTATTCGGCAGTGGGCCGAGATACACTGCAGGACGACAGTTTTTATTTTGATCCTTAAAATTGGTGTGCAGACAATTTAGGCATAATTTTTTTGGCATAATAGAGCTGAATTTCGATGTAAAAGCGACAGCATTTGGCACAAAAGTATTCAGAGAATAAAATATTTTTAGTGATAAAAATTTGGCGACAAAACATTAACTTTTAGCGTAAAAACTATTTAAAAACAAATTCGTTTGGTGAAAACGTTTGGTGAGACAGCGATTAATGTTGGAGAAAAGCATTTCAACTATTAAAATTTTGGCGGGATAAAGATAGTATTCAGAGTTAAAGCAGTAAATTTTGGCTTAAAGGCACTTTCAGGAATAAACTTTCGTTTAATAGCTGTTTGGCTACTAATGTTGGCGTAATAGCAACGTTGAATTTTGAGCTAATTTTAGCGTTGAATTTGGCGAAATGGCGTTTTGTAATGACTCCGGCAGCCATCTAGTTTGTATACTTTGCGACTTGGCTCCCCAGAGAAGGATTTTGGCGCAATATCATTTTACCGCGAAAACTACCTGATGCTTTCTTTACTATGCTTATTTGGCGACTTCGCATCCTGGCGATGCATTTGGCATAAAGGGTACAGGATTTTTAGATTTTTATCACAATCACTATCAAGTATTTTTATTTTTGTAATTCATTGCTGCAAATGTACTACAAAAAATTTTTAGTCAAATTTTCACATGGTGAAATGAAAGATTTTGTAAAATTATATTATTAAGACAGGGTACCTTTTCTACATTATTTCAATTCCTTCTATTAGCTCACACTCTCCTTATGTATGTCTTGTTCAAATTTTCAATCGTTCATAAAATACTTTTTATTCCTCCACTCAAGTTCAAATACTTTTTTTTTTTTTTAACTTGTAGTGGGTGACACTTGATTTCAATACAGTTTTTCAAATATTAATTCAGTAATTAAATTTAATTAATTAATTTTAGTTTTTAGATTTAAGTTTCCACCAATAGATGGCACCAGATAAACTTAAAAAATGAATGAAAATTATTTATAAAGGACTTTCTGCAATAAGAGTGAAAAAAAAAGTAGGAATTGACTTTAATTTTTTTTTTATATTTCTTGTTTTTTTATTTATAGTATAAGGATAACAGTTGTGACTGTATTGGTTTTCAATATGTTTTTAAAAGCACATTTTGAAAAAGAATCTTTTTAAATTACATATTTAATTAAAATTTTTAAAAATTTGAAATTTTTTAAATGCCTAAAACTTTTTAAATATTGATGTTTTAGTCACTTTATTTTTTACAAAAAATTATTTTCTCTTGTGTTGCCCTTATCTAGGATATTGCAATCCACTACAGCAATAAGACGCAATGTAACTGCTTTACATTTAACAATAAGACAGTATATAACGATATACCAGTAGATCTTAAGGTAGTAGATCTTATACTGCAGCAATAAGGCACTGGATTTTATTGTTGTGATTCAACGGTGAAACGATATTATAAAAGCACTTGAAATGATTTGCAGTCAGTCAGAGACGGATTTCAGTTATATTTTCCTAAAATCGGAATCTTTTTCAATCAAATAATAGATAATGACTATAGAATTGTTCTTCCATGACCAGTTAAAAAACAACTCAGCATTCTAATATTCCAGGGAATCCCCCAAATCTTATTATGCAATAACAATTTTTAATCAGTTTTTAGAAGATGTAATTTTACATCTTAAAAAGAGAATCACAAAAGAAGTTATGAGTTCATTGAATATTTTAATCATACCGGAGAATGAAAGATCTGCAGATGAAAATAGATCAGAAATATTGAAAGAAACGGATTTTTCATATTATAGTGATAGAATTTTGACTGCAGAATATAATTTTTTAAAATATCAGTTACTGACACAACAGAGTAGATTAACTGCCACAAGAAGTTTTCAAGAGTGGAACGCAGATATTTTTCGAATATCCACAAATTTTATTAAAAGTTTAGTCACCTTGCCTGTTACAATATTTAAAACTGTATGATCGTTTTCATCTACGAAATATTAAAAAAAAAAAACTACTTAAATAACGGTACATCTGAAATGCGTTTAAATGGGATTTGGTTGTTATACATATATAAAAATACATTTGTAAGTGAAAAAGTCTCAGATATTTTGCAAAAACAAAAACAGAGAATAAATTTAACTTTGTAAAAACTAATATACATAAAATTTTTCATTTCCTTACATTTTCACCTTTTAAACCATTTTTTTAAAATTGTGACTGTTTTTTTTTTTAATCATTAAATGATCTCTATTATCATGTCGATGCTGATGTGGAATCGAATCTCGATGATGTCTGATTCCACCGATTCTGCTAAGTTGGAATTTGTGTTCTAAGGATATCTTTTTGGGTTTTTTTTAAAGTTCCTTGTTTTTATAATCTTTACAACTTGATAAAAATATATCCATCCTTGAACAGTTTTACATAAGAAAAATAAGATTGAAGTAGCGCATTCTTTAGTTTTACCAAGTGGGATTTCGAAACTAACGAGTTCACTTCTCTAACGTCAAGGACGCTATGCACCTCTCAGAATTAATTTCTGGGCAAGCACTATTAGCAATATTTTTAGTAAAATTATTGAAAGATTAGATTACATAAGATTAGAAGGAAGGAATGGGCCAATAGGACGAGGGATCGAAGTATTTCTAGGAAAAATTTAATGTAATTTTTTTAAGCTAAGAGTTATCAAGAATCAATGCACGTTATGAAGAATTGTTGCATTGATACCCCTGTTTTTTAAAGAGTCGACAATTTCAGAATATGATAAATATTCCACAATTCGCTTTCATTTCATTTATCCTAATATCAATTAATACACATTGGTTAGATCAAATATAAAAAAAAAATGGCTAATGGTTACACATGGATTATGATAAGTACTACAAACTTGAGGAAAGAAATGCTGTTCATGTGCTGATATTGAATTGCCAAATTGAATAAAATATTGCTGTAAATTTAATAGTTAAATCATTATAAATTAAGAAAACTACAAAGAAGATAAGTAATAAGAAGAAAAAGAAAATATGTTTACATAAAAGTTAGGAATACCCAATCAACAGGGAAGGCAGAAATCAGATGTCTGTCTGAGAATTCATAGTCTCTTGTCGGTAGATGGCGTTGCAGTTTTTTATACTGCTACTCATTAGAACATTTATTGGTGAAAATGGTTTAGGTGAGTTACTGTAAATAACATATATAAAAAGAACCCAATTTTTAAAATAATAAATTTTTTTTCTTGCTTGTAGTGTTATTCATGTATTTTAAAAAAACACATGAATAGCACTACACGGGAAGGAAAAAAAATTTAAACTGATTGACAAAAAAAAAAAAAAGTCTTCTAAAACTACTTCATGTAATGGCAATAGTTATTCATCATTTATGTTATGTTATTCATCATTTTATTTTATTTCTTCTGTAGATTTGGGTTTTTTCTGAACATTCATTGTTTCTCTTGTGTAGCATCAAACTTCGATGTACGGTAACTGGTGAGTTACCCATCAACCTCTAGTTGGGCGTTTTTAAAATTCAATAAGTGATTTTTCATGCATTTCATTTATTATTATCTATCTTTACATAAACTGAGAAAAGTTACTAGATTCAAATTCCATATTTTTATGAACAAAATGCAAAAATATATTTATAAATCTATAAAAATTAAATCAAAATATCAAAGCAACATTGGTTTTCGGTACCAATCTATATTTGAGGCCCAAAAGGGAATTGACCGATCGTCTTGAAATTCCAACATCAGCAGCAAGATCTCTAATTGTAAATCGACGGTTTGCAAGCACTAAATTTTAATTTTTTGGACGTGAGCTTCGTCGGTTGAGGTTGGTGGTCGACCAGAGGGCTCTTCGTGTTCAACGCGTTCTCTGCCTTCGTTGAACTGTTTTTACCACTTCTAAACATTTCTTTCCGATATAGGAATGCTCACCGGAGAATGCTTTCTGTACCATTCTATACGTTTCCTCAAACAAAATTGAATGCAAGTTCTTTGCTCAATGAATTCAGACATTTCAAAAATCGCCGGAATCAGCTTTAACGTCTCACAAAACCAAGCGTAACTCAAACACTAATCAATATTTTGAAATCAAATTTCACACAAGAACAGTGCCAGCAACCTAAAAAAAAAAAAAAAAAAGGGAAATTCCATAAGCCCCGGGAATTTTAAATTGGAAATTTGTCTTACTTTTTGGACACAGTAGTAATGTTTGCAAATGAGATAAATTTGTAATTTAACCACTTCATCTTTTCTATAAATTTTAAATGCTGTTAAACAAAATATTTTTTCCTTAAATTTCAAATGTAAAAAGAGATATTAAATACTAATTTTGTATCCAAATTTTTGTAGATTTGAATACAAAAAAAAAAAAAAAAAAAGGATAGTAAGATTTTTACTTAAAATATCAAATTTTTAAAAATAAATAAATTTAATTTACTAATTCGCTGAAAAGTCGCGAAAATGAATCCTACACTTTCATAATATATTGCTGCGTTAGTTACTGGAAAGTTGAGAAAAGTTAAAATTTTCTCCAACACAAATTTCATACTTCAAGAAGCGGAATTCATTTAAAAAAGATTATTTTATTTTCTTCTAGAGGAGAGGTTTTTTATGTTTTAATGCAGCTGCTGGCTAACGCTTGGACAGTTGTCTTTGATGCTTTAAAGCAAGCGCTGCACCAACGTTACTCACTTAGGAGGTGCGGGTAACTTGAAAGATATGCTACGAACGCGGATTAACAATAATCCCGTTACGCTCTACGATCCTATTAGACCGGGATCTACGGTTTAGAATTAGATTCGAACCACTACAAACATCCATGGCACTGCCGGGACTCGAATTCGAAACCTGTGGCGAGCACTAGAGCGCTAGGCCATTCAGGCTCTTCCAGAGGACAGTTTACACGTTAAATGCCCACCCTGCACAAACGTCAATAGTTAAAAGTAAATAATAATTTAAATTATAAGAAATTTTTGAAAATTTTATTTTTATTTTGATATTCTCATTTGTATGTTCTATCTGTCGACATATATATATATATTATAGACTCAATAATATCTATTTATTCAATATGAAAATATAAAAACGGAAATTTTTAAATATATCTGCCTGCACGAACCCCCCCATTCAGAATTTTTTTGTGTATATGAAAATAACACACCTTATAAAAGAAAACAATAGTTTTTAATAGATTGTTAAAACAAAATATTATTTATTGACTTCTTTTAACAATGATCTGAAAACCATTATTACTATTGTTGACGTGCTCAATGTTTCGATGCATTGTTGTTTTATGGCAATAAAAATAATACATTGTTGTCGGTCATTGATAGATTAAACGCTGAGCACTTACCAATGCAAAAATATTCTAGCTTTTAAAAACTCGCATTTCTAAAAAATTTCCATTTTAAGAGTTACTTTGATTTCGCAGTTTTTCCATCATTTAAACAACATCATCAATAATGGGTCGTGTGAAAAACTGGCTGAAAAAGAAGTTGTAAGTAACGTATATTTTTAATATGAAGAATATGAGATGAATTCATTGGTAAATACTGTAAATTATAAACATGGTATTTTCTTGTTTGTAATTGAATGATGGTCTTTATTATTTTTATTTCGCAGCAAAAATGATTTTAATTATTCTTTTAAGATACTAGAATTGATTAAATATTTACATAAAAAAATAAGGGAAGGAAGTGGCATTTCCCAATAGATATGTCCTTAGATGATGATATATGTCACATTTCAAAATCAATTTGTGGCTGTTTAGAAATCAAATGCTTTAAAGCATTTAAAGTATTACATAATTTATTATATGCATGTATTTAAATGTTACTTTGCATATATTAAAATGTATATATTTAAATATAAAATATTTCATTTATTTAAATGTAAATTTGCAAAGGTAGCTGTCATCCAAACGTATCGCCAACTAGAATGGGGTTGCCAATGAATTTCATTTGATGACTGCAGAACAGTTAAACCAGATCTCCAATCTTTTGATTTTTTTTGTAGATAACGCGCCAAATCTAATACCTCAATGTTGCGTAAATTCTAAAATTGGAAGAAACTGGGCTACTACAAAAATAAAATATTTTTATTAATAATTAAATTTTTAATTTATTTTTATTATTAATTTAAAAATTAGATATTTTACAATCTCGCTAAGTGTGTAGATGAACTGCATTTTATAGACATGATGCAGAGTTTTTTTCCAGCCTATCTTTACTTTTTCCCTTCTTTTAGATTTTATAGACATTAAGATTTATTTTATTCATAGTTTATAGTTTTGTTAGTACGTGTTCTCTCTCTATATGCAATTTTAATAATTAATTCTCTTATTGGAGATATTGAAGCGGAAATTTAAAATGTCTCAATTTAATTTTCAATTCATCAGTTTTCATTTATAACGCTTAATAAATTTTGCGCAAACTTTTATTCGAGGCACTTTTTTGTTTAAAATATTCATGGTACAAAAAATGATCCTTTTATAGAAAAACTATAATAATTATTTCATAAATATTTAATAATTATATAATATTTATTAATCAATATCACACATAAAATTCAAATAGTTTTTTATGATTGAAATAATGACAAATGTCTTTTTTTTTTTTTTTTTTTTTTTTTTTGCAGTTCCTGCTTGAATTGTTGCCGCAACACCGAAGATCATGAAAGGCAAATTAAAGTAAGTTCTAATACGTGTCTATTGAAATATTTAATAAAAAAAAACCCTTTCAAATCCATATTTTATTCAATTTTTTAAACTTTTTATTAATAATTGCCTCTTCAACATTTATTTAATTAAAGTGAATGAAATAAAATGTATTTAAAATATCACATACATATAACGAAATATAAAATTTAGAATGTTACTTTTCTTTTAGGAGGTTAAACCAAAGTCAAGATTTTCGTCTTTTAAAAACTTTTCAAAAAAGAATTCAAAAGTCACTAAGGTAAGCAAAAGCTGTGTTATTAATAATGCATTAAAATAAGACTGTAGTTTTTAATTTTAAATTTTTGGAGAATATAGCAAAATAATTCTATATGATTTTTAAATAAATAAGATAAAAAGAAAAAAATAAATTTTTTTTAGAATAAATGGAATAAATGCTTCATTTTGGTGTTTTTAAAATATATAAATTGCACTGGTCCTCCGAATTTGAAATGTATCACGCATTTCTAACATTTTCTACCTCATACGATAAAATTGACATATATTCTTAATATTATACTTTCAAAAATTAAAACTTTATTCATTAAAAAATAGAACAGTAAAAATGTATATATTTAGAGAAGTTTTACTTTTATATACTTTACACAATCATTATGCTTAAAGTGCACATAATTTGGCATGCATTTAATAAATACCTGCTTAATGCCTTTCAGTATTCAAATGAGTAAGTCTGTAACGCATGCGCAGTTGTTGCAAAATGCAAAACTGGTAATAATAAAAAAAACTATGAAACTCGTTCACTCTTTAAATTTTAAATATATTGAGGTGTTTTTAATTAACATTTTTAAGGATTTGTTCTAAAGATCATACACATTTGATACTAAGATAACAGAATTATGATAAAAAATAAAATAATAAATTATGATTTTTCTTAATTGAAATGTAATAATGACCGAAATTCCTCATTATTTTATGAATGTAATTCTGTTGAAGTGTATTTAAAAAATAATAAACACCTGTTGTTTCCTTTTCAGTTGGACTCTGATGTCAATACTTCTTCAGAAGGTAAAAAAACAATTCAATTAATCTATATAACAAAATTAAATTTACAAAATAAATAAATAATAGCACCAATAGAAACCGTTCACACTTACATTCATATTTATATCTTAAAATCATTACAAAAAAAATTGCTTCTAAGGAAACAATTCAAAAAAATATTCATCGCAGTTTACCTTTTAAATTACGGCAGAAAATTCTAACCTGTTATTTAGCTCGCGATGTTTAGACAAAATTAAGCGCTTCAGTTTGTAACAGATTATGAAGTTGTGTGTGGTAGGAATTTTTAATAACAGATTATAGATTTATAATGACAAAATGTGTGTATTTAAAATTTAGAAACCTAATCAGTATATCACGATTTTGACATTGTGCTTATGAGTTCAAATTGAAACACTTTTACTTCGACAAATTTACAAAATAGAAAGCATTATTTAAAATAAAAATAGTAAACATCATTTCTAAGCATTTTTGATATTAAATAATTTAAAGTATAAATAGTAAGCATCGAAACAGTAACTGTTGAACTAGCAATAATAATTTTTAAGTATTGAAGCAGTAAGCACCATTTTTATGCATTGAATTTACTTCCTCAAATAGAATACTTGTATAATTACAATCTTACATCAACTGCCTATTTGTTACCTTATTCAACATTAGTCTCCCACGTATGATAGACCCATAGTTGATCAGAAAACTTTTCATGATTGCGGAATAGCCAAGATATTTATCTCCACAAGTCGTTAAGAAAAATTACACGGCTGCAGTCACAAAAACAAAAATAATTTCAAAATTGTATTGTATTATCTGCATAATTTTTTTGTCTATGTAAATAAATGCTAAAAATTGCTGAATACTTTTTTTCTGTCCTTTTCTCCATACATTTCCCAAAAAATGTTGTGCTAAGATTATTTGCACTTATGTTTAGTTACATTCAGCTTTTTTTTTTTTTTTTACTAAATTATTTATATTTTAAATTTTTGAAAGGAATAATAATAAATTTCATTTTTCAATGTAGAGCATGAACAAAATGTGAGCTATTTGGAGCCCGCACAAAATACTCTCAGTTAGGAACACTGCATGGCGCGCGCAGATTTCGGTCCATGTCACCGTCGGAAAAAATTACTCCCGTAGGCCTCGTACCGGCATACAGCCTTGTTTCGATGCAATTCATTCAACTTCAACGTCGACTTCTGCTCACACAAAAATTGTTTTCAAATCCATTCTGAAATTTTTGCCGTAAATATAATTACAACCGCATTTATACCCAGATATATCATAACGGCCAAAAGCCAACTCGAAATCATTTATGGCAGCAACATCGCCACTCAGATTGACGAGCGCAAAATGGCCCTAAAATCGATTTTAAAAATCCAAAAACACAAAGAAAAAAAATCGACAGAAGGAAAAGAAATCCTTGTCGTGGGCGCCAGAAGAACAACTGGCCCACTATCGTCTCTCATTCAAAAGAGAGTGCGGGCTCGCGCAATTCTAAACAACAAGTACACATTCAAAAGAAACGTTCATTCCCCGCAGTGAGTATGCCATCGTGCTCACAGTCCCAAAAGAATCTATAAAATCTATCCAAGATCCAACAGAACAAAGAAAACCCGTTGTCGGAGAATACAGACTGAAAACTGTTTCCTGGGCACCCGACGAGTACCTCGTTACCTACCACTCAAATTAAAAGGAAAAAGGTGAGCATCATTGTTGAGTAATTATTTTTTCCAATATTTGAATTTAAAAGTGTCATTCTTTTAAGACTTGCAAAATTGTGATGAGTATCAACTAGTTATTAATTTGATTGTATTTGAAAGTTGCCTCTAAAATGAAATGGCAGTGGAGAACGATGGTCTCAAAGTGGTTTCGTTTTAAAAATATATTGACATGGTGGAGGTGCAGTTTAAAATGTCCCAATTTGTTGCTCCACAAACTGTTAACGGGGAACAGGCTACTTCTTAATTTAAGCATATCTGCAAAAATATATTCAGCATTTCACATACACACTTGGAGGACAAAGATATTCATTTAAGTCAGAGCAATTCAGATTCATTCATGAATAAGATAAGTAATGAATAATGAATAATTCATGAATAACATAAGTAATGCTTAGGTTAGCATGTCCAGGTCCTTCATTAAAGTCATCTACAATGTGGAATCACCATAGACGTTTTTACCAACGTTGAGTTGGCTGTTATTCATTTTGCTTATGGGCTAATTAACGGAAAGGATGTTCCACTTTTGTGTGAACCACATGGGTGTAAAAACGTTATCCACCAGTCGTGCACAAAATCGGGAAATGTTCTTCGTGTGCATCAAACTTTTACGCAAACCTAGATTCCTAACGGTACCGCTGCAGGTTTCCCGGCAGCCCCGATCCAACACAACAAACACATTGGAAGAGGATATATTGCACACCGTGGATCAAAACCCAAGCTCCGGTGTAAAGATTCATTCCTTAAACCATACCTACAAATGTCCTATTCTATACATGACATTAAGAATTACACCGTTTTCATCTACAAAGAGTCCACTTACTGCAGGCGTGAGGTCATCAGCGACAAGTCGTATATTCACAGTGTTCACTTTGCCATAATGATACGTTTTTCATCTTCCTTTGGAATTGCTTATTATCAAGTACTTTATTCTTGTATCCTGCTGTGGTAACATTTCCAGCGTATATATATATATATATATATATATCTCTATATATATCATATATATGTGTGTGTATCCAGATGGATCTGTGCAAATGCAGTGTCAAATGGATCTGTTAATTAATGGTCTAAAAATATATTACATGTAAATAAATTAATGTACACAGAAGAAGAGAGGAAGACACATACGTATTTCATTTAAACAACTTAAAATTAAAATAATAAATACACAATATAAAAACAATACACTCAATTAGTTCGATTATCTACTAAAAAAACCACGAGTATATTGTTTATTTTAAATATACATATGATTTTTTTTTCTGAAAATGAATGAAAGAAATTTTATTTGAAAAATGTATAATTGCTTTTATTTACATATATTTTTTTCATACAGTTCAGAATGAAAAACTTCAGCAATTGTGAAAGCAGAAGGAAGCCTCAACAGCAATACTAAAATAATGCCCTGAAAAAAATTTGAAAAAAAAAAAAGAGAAAAAGAAAAATAATAATCTTATAATTTAACCTTCCAGGAAAATATTATTCTACATTTAAAAATTTCAATAACAATTTAGAATGTTTGTATTCTAAAATGGGGCAGGACAAAAAAAATTTTTAAAAAACAAAATAATTCCCCACCAAAAAAAAGAAGGAAGAAAAATAAAAATTATTATTAACTGGATTTTTTTGACAAAATTAACAAAATTAGCTATCAAAATTATTAAATTCATATTGCCATGAAATATTTTTAAAATATAAAAAGGGAAGGATTAAAAAAAAAAAAAAAAAACTTAAATCGTAAAAAAACATAAAAAAATGTATATAAGTCAAAAACATTCCATTTTATCTGTGATACTTCGAGATTATCAATCTCAGTCTGTGATATTTTATATCTGTGATACTTTAGTCTGTGATATTCTATGTTTTTAATGTTTTATATGTGTTAATAAGAGCTTATAAATGTCTATGATATTCTGTGTTTGTGATGTTTTATGTGTTTAATGAAGGGGCTTATAACATTCTGTGTTATTTTTGTGTTTGTGATGTTTTGTGTTTAATGAAGAGCTTATAAATTTAGTCTGTGATATTCTTAGTGTGTGATATGTTATGTGTAATTTCTCATTAAAAAAATTTCATAATATTCTTATATTCTTTCGATAATTCATGTTACAAAATTTTTAAAATACACAAGCATATACTTGATGATTTAACCTCAAAAGACAAAAAAAAAAAAAAAAAAAAAAAAAAAAACCCCTGTATAATGTGAAAATGTTTTTCCTGTGATACTCATTCATGTCAAATTGTGTTGTCCTGTGTCTGTTTTGTGATGTTATATTAGAATTTGCTTAAACAGCACCCCATTGTAAAAAATCTTAAAAATGTTATAAAAATTATTAAAATACATGTAAAATGTATAAAAAAAATATAAATGTATGAAAAATACATAAAAATGTAAAAAAAAAATAATAAATAAAGTATTAAAAATTTAATACATAAATTTGTGTCTGTGTGATTTTTCATTGACTGGTTAATTGATTTAATAATTTAGCGTCTTAGGTAATTTCTGATTGATATTGTTAAAATGTGTAATAGGGACATTGATCCACTTTAAATTAAATAAATTGAAATTGAATTAAAACCAACTTTTTATACAGAAATATTTCGAGTAAGCTTCAACACTTTCCCAAAGGCTGCTTTATGATTTATCTCATTTTTGAGATGGTTTTCAGTATAGAGAAGGTGATCGGTCCGCGGGAAGCTGCTTTGGTGTGCGCTTTTTCTTTACCTCTTGTTTTTGTTTTTTTTAAGTTAAAAATTTTCTTTATTTTTTTAATCTAAATTTCTCTCCGGTTAAGTTACCGGTAAACTTTAGTTTGTTTTTCACAATATGTTCAAGGTTGTGGTTAATGATTTAAAGCGAAGAGGGAGGCCCCAACTCTCTAAGTGGGCATACTTAGAGTTTTTGATATGGCAGAAAAAAATAGTCGTTCTAATAGCATGGATTTTCCTCTGAAATAGACCTCAATTTTATTTCTTCTAGAGATATTACGTCCAAATTGCATTTAGCACACGAAAATGGAGCGCACTCATTTGTTATCGTATTTGAGGTGACAAATGGCTCAATTCCAAGGGCTCACCCGAAAGTCTTAAAAGATAACATTTCCTCTAAAATAAGCACGTTAAAACATATTGAGTTCATGCGTATCACTCGTCAGAATAAACTTCTGTTTTCCACCTCTCACTATGATACAGCTAAAGAACTAGTAAATATTAAAGCCATATTGGGAGTTTATCGCTTTACCCGGAAAAATCTCTACCTGTTTCCTATTACATAACATCCCGACAGACATTCCACTTTCTGAACTTGCTTTTGAATTGGAAGAAGAAAATAGGGTTTCTGTCATAGAACTCAAAAGATTTGCTAGTAAAAGAAAACAACGACTTTCACCTCTCCGGTTTTAGTTAAAATTTTGGGTACGATATTACCAGAACACATAAGACTGTGGCTAACCCAGCAAAAACTTCGTTATTTGTGGATAAACCACGTCAATGTCGAAATTGTCACTCTTTTTCTCATCCGCCTCAAATTGTAAAAATCTCTTACTTGTGAATTCTGCAGTTCAATCATTACCGAACAAACTCCCAAATGTATAAATTGTAGCGAAACTCATAAGGCCACAGACATGAATTGTCCTAGCCGTAAAAGCAGAAGAAAAGTTTTTAAAATTCAAAACCCTCAACAGGCTTTCTTTCGTAGAAGCGGAGAATATATCGCGTTCCGAAAGAAGATTCATTTTCCGCTAAAGTAAAAATAGCTTCTCCACCTAATTACATTACTAAAGAAGAAATTACTAAATTATTTCAACAGCACGCCATGGAAACTCAAAATTTAGTAAAAGAAATTTGTCATGCACAAGCATCCAATTTCAGGAGTCATTAAAATTACTTACAGAAAATATAACAAGTAGTATAAATTCCTTAAATCAGGCGATAAAGAAACTCTCTTTACCTCCAATGACAAAATTAGCATTTTCGGGTAAGGAAAAAGAAAAAGATTAAAACTAAAAACCAGAGTTTTGAAACCGCGCAAGACTTCGATTTTACGGAAAAAGTCGATAGATCAAGATAATCCTTCTTTAAATTTCTTTACTTCTAGTTTAACTTAATTACTGTTATTGAAAATTATAATTTTGCATCTTGGACTCATTGGATTTTATTTCTTTGTTGTTGATCAATCTTTATAAACTTTTATATTAATAACTACAACAATGTTTAAAGTGATACAATGGAATGCTCGTAGCATTCGAGCCAAACGTCCATATCTGATCCATTTTTTTTCGTCAACGTCAGTGTTAGCAATACAAGAAACATTTCTTAATTCTGAAGATCATTTTCACCTACCGGGTAAATTAATTTATAGAACAGATCGTTCTGACAATACACGCAGAGGAGGTCTTTTAATTGCAGTTGATTCTAATTTTCCTAGCAGAGTCTTTAATCTTGCCAACCTTCCTGATTCTGATAACGAAATTCAAGCAGTTACAATTCATATTTCACATAAAACTATAACTATCGTTAACATTTATTCTCCAAGGGGTATTTTCACTATTGAATGGCTGGATACAATTAGTCAACAACTTCCTTCTAACTGTATTATTCTCGGAGATTTTAATTCTCATCATCCCATTCTCGGATCCACCTCTTCTACAGCTAGTTCAGAAATCCTGATCAACTGGATTCTCCAGAATAATCTTAATATTATTAATACTAACACTCCCACTCATATTACTCCGACTGTTACATCGCTTATTGATCTCTCCATTGCCAGCGCAGACATTTACCCTAATATTTCTTTTGCTGTTCACTCCGATCCCTTCGACAGTGATCACCTTCCGATACAGTTATCGTTTCAACTTTCTGCTTCACAAAAAATTTGTAAATCGATCATATTATGGTCTAAAGTCCATCTTTTCCTCCAAGATCAGAAAAATCTTGATCGCACCTTTTCATCATATTCAGATTTACATTCTTTCTTAACTCAGGCTCTCCTTAACAACAAAAAACTTCATAAAACCTCTCACAGTCAAAATCTCCCGTGGTGGAACTCTCGCTGCAATAATCTTTTAAGACAGAAACGCAAATTATTACATCAAGCTCGATCTCAACTTTCTCAAGACTTATGGATTTCATATAAGAAAATTTCTGCCAAACTTCGTCACTACATCTCAGATCTTAAAAAACAATATTGGGATTTTGTGTGTTCCTCTACCGGATATAACGGCAAAATTTATAAAATCATTAAAGCTATTCATAATAGAAACAATATTCTGGTTAGCAATAAAATTTTCATTCTAATAATTCTGTCATTTCAGACCCGACTCAGCAAGCTAATTTATTAGCTACTCAGTTTAATAAAACCTTCGACCATCAGTTTATTCCATTTGATCTTTCTGACAATTGCAACCAACATTATAATAGACCAATTACATTTAACGAGCTAAAAGATGCTATCCGCGCTGCTCCTAATACTTCACCTGGCAGTGACAGTATACCTGCAAAACTTATTAAAATTCTTCCTGATTCTTATCTTTTTCATCTGCTTAATATCTTCAATAATATTTGGTTAACTGGTGATGTTCCTCGGGAATGGTTAACAGCTAAAATTATTCCTATCCTTAAACCCGGAAAAGACAGCACTTCCCCTACCTCCTTTCGCCCTATCGCATTGACTTCTATTATTAGTAAAATCTTTGAACGTATTGTTCTCAAAAGAATCATTCACTTCACAGTTCATGATAAATTCCACCCCAACCATTCAGGATTTATTCCTTTCAAAGATTGTATGTATTCATTGTCATTACTTCATCATAAAATAATTGAAGCCAAAAACGCCAAAAATTTTGTATTTTTCTTAAGTTGGATATTTCTGCCGCATATGACTCAATTTGGAGAGATGGCCTTATCTATAAAATTTTACAGGTTGGCATAAAGGGAACTGCTGCTAGATGGATAAACAATTTCATTAATAACAGGAATTTTTATGTCAATTGGAGAAACTCTGATTCTATGAAATTGTTTTCCACTCGTGGTGTACAACAGGGGAGTGTTCTCAGTGCTTTTCTCTTTACCATTTACATGAGAGATATTTACGAGATCATTCCTGAACATACGGAATGCTTATTGTATGCAGATGATATTTTTCTTTTTAGCAGCGATCATTCTTTGGAAAAAGTCCTTAATAACCTTCAAATAACACTTCATAAAATAACCCAATGGTGTGAAACATGGAAATTTACCCTTCAACCAGAAAAGTGCGAAGCGGTTAACTTTTCCAATAAAAAAACAACAACCAGCTCAACATCTGCATATTTATAATATCCGCATCCCTTGGAAACAACATACACGTATTTTAGGTATCATATTCTCTTATAACCTCACTTTCAAACAACATTTCCAGTATCTTAAAAGGAAAGTTATTAAAAAATTAAATGCTCTTAAAGCAATTGCTGCTAATTCCTGGGGTTGTCGATCCTATCATTTAATTCAAATTACAAATACCACTATTCGTAGTTTACTGGAATATGGAGCTCCGATTTTTATCTCATCTAGCCATAGTGACTTCCAAATACTTAGCCCTTTATATCATCTGGCTTTGCGTATTGCAGCAGGTCTTCCAAGGTGGACACCTATTCCAGTTTTACTTAAAGAAACTGATCAACTTTCATTATTTCAGAGGTTGCATATGCTTGCAGAGCGCTTTTTTATTAAACAAATTTCTTTTGATTCCTCGTCTCCACTCACCATTTATCTTAGATCGAGTAATAAAACTCCAAGGTTAAAACGTCCCATTTCATTACAATGTTTTTTTTTGCTGATCTCTTAGACAATTTAGACATCCAGCCTTCTAATTTAATTCCTAATTTTCCGCCAGTTAGAGTAAATTCGAAAGTCACTTTTCATCTCGGCGATTTACCTTTTCAAACCAAACAGTTACCTCATCATATCATAAAACTTCTCTTTTGAACAATACAAAAATGAATATTGGAAAGATAGAATCATTTTAGCCTCCGACGCCTCTAAGACAGAACTTAAACATTCAATAGCAATCATTAATTCCTTTTCACAAGAGTCTTTATCTGGACAGATTTCAAATCATAATAGTATTTTCACAGGAGAAGCCCTTGCACTCCTTTTAACTCTTTCAACTTATGTTCTTTCTGCTCATAAATATATTATTCTCACAGATAGTCTATCCGTTCTTCTGGCGTTACAAAATTGTAACATACATTCTAATCGTATCATTCAGTTTCTGGGTAATAAACTTCAAGATCTTAGCAATAGTATTTTCATCAATTGAATTAATCTGGTCCCCAGGACATGTTGGTATTAAGGAAAATGAACTAGCAGACTCCCTCGCGAAATCCGCAACAGATTCAATAATTTTTCATTGGATATCACCGGAAGATCTTATCTTTCAACTAAAAAGAAAGCACAACTTAAAGCAACAGAACAATGGAAGGGTAGCAAATATGCTCAGGAACTCATGCACTTGAATAATATTAAACCTACACACAGACTTTTTCCTAATCATCGAAGGGAAGATACTCTTATATCCAGGTTCCGCACAAAAACATATCCTTGCAACGCAAAACTCCACAGATTTGGCCTAACCTCTTCTCCATTATGTTCAATCTGCAAAACTCCAGAAACAGTGGAACACATTTTGTTCCAATGCAAAAAATATGAAATTCCCGAAACAAACTCCAAAGTGCTTTTGGTTATAAAGTTCTTTCATACTCATGGCTATTCGATATGTCTGAAGATGCTTATTATAAAACAACAGTAATTCTACAATTCCTACGAAAAGTCTCGTAACCCCGTCTTCTATGGGGTGCCCCATATTGGTTTTTTCTCGTGTTACCTCATTTTCACTTTTCGTTTCAAGTACTAGTAGTACTTCATGCGTTCTAAATCATCGTTTAAATGCTAAAATGTTTCATCGTTTGATTAGTATTTTATCCATTCCTTTCATGTCCAAATATACTTCTTTTATTGTTATTCTTTTGATTGTTAGAAAGTGTCGACAACGTTTATGGTATTCAGAAGGAATTTTGGACTCCTGAAATTTCGAAGTGATTTCAGTGTTTTTTCGATTTTTCAATGATTTTGGAATTTTAAATTTTGGAGTGTATCTTAAGGAGGTCTTATTTACACTTCTGCAAATTTGGTTGACAATAAAAACATTCGGATAATTTGAGATAAAGCAGCGTCAGCGAGCATACATATTCAAAGCTTTAGATTTAAGTTGCATTTATCTAATAATAGATGGCGACCGATGTAAGAGGAAAATTTCAACTTTATTTTCTGAAATATAGTGAAAAAAAGTAGGAATTGTCTTAAAAAATTGTTTTTATATTACTTGTTTAATTACAGTACAAACATTAAATGATTCACGAAGTTTTAGTTTTGGATAGCAATTGAATCCTAGTTAAAAGTGTTGAAAATGAAGTAAATTTGTTTATACAGCACAGTCGTTTTTAAAATTAAAAAAAAAAAAAAACTCTTTTAACAAAAATTTTAGAAGTTAGTTTAACGATTTACAAATTATGAGTGGGACAACAATGAGAAAAAAATGTACTTTTTAAATTTTCAGATTAAATCGATATTCCACTGAAAGATGCTTTATAAAAGGAACAAAAATATTTCATATTGTATTGTTACTTCTTCATTTTGAGAAATTAAATTTGAATTTCAAAATTTTTAATTTTTCTCGAGCATTTTTGTAAAAGAAATTGAAATCTATATAACTTATCAAGAAACAATTTAAAAACTGGAAGGTTTTGATAATTAAATTAAATGCATGAAATCATGTCGAAATTTCTTATTTTTTCGTAATAATATTTTTTTAATTCAAGATATATTGGATTTTGTAATTAAAATAATTTCTTTTCAAAGGGAAAAACTTCAGCTGGGCATTTTACTCTTTTTGTAAAATGAATTTATATGATTAAGAAATAATAAAAAATAAAAATTAACTAAAACAAATAAATAAAAGATTTTGGTTATCAGTGGCAAACTAATCAATGGTTATGTGAGGAAATAAATAATAATGACAAATTTTCGATCTATTTGATCTTAAATGTGAAATGGATAGGGCTTTTACAAAAATATTTTTGAATTAAAATTTTTTATAAAGAAATGATTTCATCAGGATTGCTGTTGCAACCCTGGTAAGCAGTGTCATATGCCTTCAGGTGACATGGAGTATTATAATAGAATCTATCCTTTAAGAGGAATACATCCTTTGACTGATATAGAAAAGACAGAAATGCATCCTTTGACTGATATAGAAAAGACAGAAATGCATCCTTTGACTGATTTAGATTCATGAAAAAGTCTTTCTAGCAAATTCCTTACCACCGAAAGTCTGTGCTGCTTGCCAATTAACTGTCTTATGACAAGTACATGCGGGGCTTAAAACAATTTCAATTTTCCCACTGAATTTTAATCAAGTATGAGGTGTATAAATTATATTATTATAATAATTAACTTCTTCTCAATCAGTTATTATTGTAATATTTTAAATCTCAAAGCTGTCTCCTGTTAAAGGAAGTATCCAGACATGCCAGTACTGGACTCGCTGTAAAAAACAATTTGTATCTAGATAGATCCATTCCAAGTTGATAGAGCCTGGTATCATTACAATCACATTTAATGGTTTGACTGATGAAGGGTAATAGGAGACAATATCTTAAATTCTATCAATGATCCTATCTCAAGGGTACACGGATTATAAAGTGTGAATTTCCATGGGTACAGATATCAGACAGAGATTGCAATACCGGTATACCGAATACCGGTATTTTGAGCCATTTGTACAATTTTTGTAATACTGGTATTCACAAATTTGAATAATGGTTTTTCGGTATTTACTAGAAATTTAGAATTCTTTTCTGTGAAATTCTTATTCTGTTCTATGAAAACAAGGTTGTAGTTGTGAAGAAAGTGTATAATATTTCGATATTTTTAAATTGGTGAGTTTGTTAGTCACATTGTATTTGCATACCATACTTTAGAGTTCAAAATATTTCAGATTTATTTCAGAATATTTCAAAATTTTCAGGTTTATTATATATATACTCATAAATAATACCCCATAATAGTGAATAAGAATAACTTTAAAGAACATTAAAAAATCAGTTGATAAAACTTCGGTTTGGTTTCGTTATTTATATGATGAAAAGAACATGGGGACACAATGCAAAAAATTTTCAAGACTTATTAAAGTGAATGGAGGTAATACAAGCGGATTCCATACACATTTAAAAACGAACATGATACAAATTTGTTAAAGAGGAAAGAATCTAATTGCGATGAAGATACAAACTTAAGCAGCGTTTCTAAACCCAAGCAATCAGGGATTTTTATATTATTTTGAAAACCAAAAAAAAAGATAATTTGGATGAAATTATAAGTAAAATGACAGCATTAGATTCAAAAATTTATAATAGTACCACATACTGAATAGTGATATGTACACTTTTTTGTGATTTAAATAAATAAGATGTTCCTTTACTTTTTTGTGATTCTTTATATACTGTTATAATTTTAAAGTAACAAATTTTTTTTTTGTGATATTTATATTTCTCTAATAAAACTGGCAAATAAAACAAAAAAAACACCTGTGTTTTCTTTCATTTTTTTTTAAAATTTCTAGTACCGGTATTCAGATCTAAAAAATACCGAATACCGGTATTGAACTTTTGGTCCGATATTGCAATCCCTAATTGCAAGTCTCAATCTCAAGGAATCAATATAAAAATCTAGTTCCTGTCACTAATAATAATTAATACCTTTTATCTTATTATTAATTATAACTTACAACTTTACACTATTAATAACTTTTTTTCCCGAATTATGAGTATCAATATTAAGAAGGCCATTCAAATGTATCCTTCAATAATACAACCTCTACAAAGTCAGTGACTGTTTTAGCATCAAATCAAGTAAGAGTCGGAGACTTCTTTTAGCACAGAGGATTATAAAAGGATATCTTGGATCAATTATGAATTAAAATCTTATAGTAGCTATTTTGATTATAAGAACAAATACGATTTGATGAATCACAAACATAACATTTTTGTGATTAAATATGTGATCTTCTTTTAATCAGTTATTCTATAATATTTTATTGCCTGTTAATTTTGAAATGTTATAAGATATGCATATTTTTTGTAAGCAAATTTAAAGTACAAGGATTTTTTTAAGTGACTGCAAATACTACACCTTAAAATTGTAAAAAATACTTTTTTAATGTGAAAATTGTTTTTACAAATATATGAGCTCAATAAAAGTCATTAAATTTATTTCACAAATTTTCTACATCCATTAATAAAGATTGTAGCATATAAAATTACAATAACAGCTTAGAAATTAGGAGTCGGTATAAAAAAAAATCGACTCAGGACTTGCATTCACTTTTCATTCATCAAAGTTACAGACTTCATTGTTTCCATATCAGCTTGTTACAACTCTTTATCTTCAGGCATTTTACAACTGCTGAGTGCAACTTGGCTAAAACTGGCCTAAAACACCACTATACAATCTATCAACTTGATTCTCATTTCTCTAGATATGCAGTGGAGCATTCTTTTAACACTACAACTTGCTGTTGTGTAATCCTCATCTAACAGCTACATCACTTTGACCTAGTGAGTGATTCTTTGATTTGGCCAGCCAAATTCTTTTACAGACTGTTTTGAATTGATATATATATATATGTTCATAATGAATAAGAACCTTCAAAAGTCTACTTATTTTATAAGATTTAAAGTAATAAGTTTTTTTTTTAAATTTGATTTTCTTGAAATTTATTGAGAGGTGAGTTGAAATTTATGAGTTTGGTTATCCTAGTCATTACCTATACATATTAAATACTTCAATCAAAAAATACCGCTTATTCTACATTTACACTCATTAAAAATATGTAATACTGCTTTTGTTAAAAAATGCAATTCTATTTTCTGTAATAATAAATATTTTATGTCATTTTAAAATTGCATTTTTTATCATATTGATTTTTCTAAGTCTTGCAAACTTTTTTTTTCTTTCTGAAAAAGGGAAATTTTAAAAATCTCTGTTAGCAAGACTGAGTCAAGTGCCCAGTATTAACAGCAACAACAATGCTTAAATGCATCATTAAAAAATCATTTTAATTATTTAAATCTACACATATTTTTCAATCAACAGTATGTCAAAGAAACAAATGAGTTGGAGCACACTATTTACATGAGAGGGAGAAAGAGAGGTAATGAGAGGTTAGCTGTTATCCCAGCGGCTGCTCCTTTTTCTCTCTTTGCGGCTCTTCTCTTCTTCCCTTGCAGCCATCTTCCAGGCAGTGTCTGTGGCCGCTGTAAACTGGGATTTATATTGTGACTAAAAAAAAAGTTAAATTCAATTCCTATTTTTAAGCTTTTATTTATTTTACAATTTTATGTTTATGGAATGAAAACGGTATGGCACAGATATTTTTCTTGTATGTTAAGCTGTGATACTTCAAACACATTGTAGTATACTGGATTGTGCTCTAGTTATTATTATTTTTTTAAATATTGTGAAAGCGGTAACCATGAAATTTTTTTATAATCATTTTAGGATGATTTTTTTCACAAAAATATAAAATATTTTTCTATCATATAATCTACACTAAAAAAGAATTTGATGGTTTGGATGGCATGAAATTACATAAATTTCACATCTATATTTTATCGATCTGTGTGATTGGTTGTGTGCTACAGTATATTTGTTTATTTTACAATTTTAGGTACAAAATACAATTGTAAACTTAAATACATATAACAATATTGTATTTATACTGCAACACACAACCAATATCACACAGATTGATATAATATGAAATTTATGTAATTTCATGCCAAACCATCAAATTCTTTTGGTGTGGATTATAAGCTACACAAATATTTTAGATTTGGGTGAAAAGAATTATCTTCAAATGATTATAAAAAAATTCCATGGTCATTGTTTCATAATATTTAATAAAAAATAATAACTATAGCACAATTCAGTCTCCTGAGCTACTACAGTGTGTGCACTGCTTAACATATAAGAAAAAAATCTTTTTGTCATAATGTTCTCATTCTGTTAACATTGGTTTATCACTCCTAAAAAAAAAGTTCAGAAGACATAAGATACTTACTTGAAAAGCAGACTTCATAGCCGATAGTCTATCTGTCTGTGGCCCACTGAATTTGGCCAGTGTAGCGTTGGAGAAGTTGGGAATAATTTTATTGGGTTTAGACACCTGAAATAAAGATGATTAATCAATTTTCTTAAAAGCAACATTAAAACATTTTATAAAAAAAATTGTAAAAATATTCTATTGTGATATTTAAACCTAGATTTTACATATTCTCTTCCAAGATAAACTATACAAAAAATTAACAATATTGGATAATTTTGTGATATATATATATTTTTACACCTAACAAACATGTAAAACAATAATTTATTTTCGTAGAAAATCCCCTCTTTTGCAAAATTCCATCAGTAAATTATTATTTAAAATCAAGTGATTATGTGTTTAATTTATTATGAGCGCTACAGACAAAATTCTCAATTAATTAGGCTTACTTCATGGGACACATAAAGGGATCAAAATTATCAGCATAAATATAAAATTTGAAGTAATTCAAAACAGCAGCTAAATTCTGAATTAATCTTATAAACAAATGACCATAAATATCAAATTTTGAGAGTTGACTCCAATTTTCTTTTGTAATAATATTTCTCAATGTATTTTCTTTCACATCACTCTAAATCAAAAGTTTTTTAATGAATTTATAATATTGTTAGTAGTCTTTGTTTTTCCCAGCTGAGTATTATAGACATTTTTCTTCTAATGCAGCTGGCACACAGACCGTGATTTTTTATGCCATAAGGGCTGCACAGATGTTACTCACTTTGCAAATTTGTATTATAGACATTAAATATTTTTGTTGTTTTGATCTTTTTGAAAATTGTAAATAAGTAATGTTTTAATTTTTAAGGAAAATAAAAAAGAAACTGTTCAAAAAAATATACATGGAAAAAAAAAAAAAAAAAAAAAACTTACAAATTCTTCTGAGCCAAGTCCTGGTCTTTCTCTAAACCCAAGACCTTGGCCTTTATTTAGTTTCTTGCCTTTGCTCTGCTTGAAACGGGATTTTCGGAACCAAGAACTCTGTAGAAAGAAAATCATAAACAATGTACTAAACAACAAATATCCATATCAAATGACTTTCTGTACAGAAATGAATGATATTCAGTAATTTTTAAAACTTAAAAGCAATGCAGGAAAAAAAAAAAAAAAAAACCCATATTCAATGAAATAGTGACAAAAAAATTTCTTCAAAAATTAAGTATCTGTTGTTTATTCATTATAATATACATTTCAAATGGTTTGGCAAAGAGTGAAGAAATTTTTTTGATCTCACAATGTAAATTTTTTTTTTTTTTTTTTTTTTTTTATATATAATGTTATGTTTGTTTTACTTATACTTCCATTTCTCTCCAAATGCATTTCAAGATGTTTTAAAATCAAGGAATTAGGAATGTATTTTGGTCAGTTGTAGATAATTATACAACAGAGACTATTATGGTTTTGTATTAGTTTGGAGTTGCTATATTGATATGACTTTCTTTTAAAATATTAAGTTTATTTATAAAATTTCAATAGTTGATTAGTATATCTGTAAATAGGCAATAACAAAAAAAAAAAAAAAAAGTAAACACTATTGTCCTGATTTATTGTGGGTATTAAATTTTTTTTTGTTACAGAATAATCCCTTTACTTTTGCACAAATTATGCAAACCACTCCTTTCACAATTTTGGAGAAAACAATATAGTAAATTCTACATAAGGTTTTATGGTTTAGCTATGATAAACAACAGCAACCTTTCTTCTTTGTAACATTTAAAAAAATGTAAATCTTATTCTCAGAAATTTTTACAACAAATTTACTTTTGTTTGAATTTTAAATTGACCATATTTAATGATATTGAACTCCAAATTTAAATTTAAAAAATTTGTTGATATACTTTTGGCTAATTTTTAATTTTATTTTGATAGATATACAGTTCTTGCAATCATACTTTTGATAGCCAAAAGTTTATTCTTTGTTTAGAATAAATGGGTAAAAAAAAAATCATCTAGAAATTAGTACAACCATTACAGATTTAACACATCACAAAAAGAGTGAACTGTATATTAAGACCTGATTAAACATCGAATGAAAGTTGTAGTACACGAATGAAATAACTAGGAAGATGGATAATTAAAACTAGTGTAAAATAAAGCTAAGAAATATTTTCTAAACTAAATTAATAAAAAAAAAAAAACCGTTAACATCTATACAGGCACATCATAACATGTTATTATTTAAGCTTAGCATATTAAAACAAGAACATGTCAATTAAAAATGAGCCAGAGTGTTTTGACCTATTAAATTTTATTCCAATTGAAAACAGAGTTGTTGTTGTTTAGTTTTTGTTTTCCTAAAAGGAAAGTGGCAGTGACTACATACCTGCATGGCGAGATCCATCAGAGCTTGAGGAACTGCTTGATTAGCACCTTCTAAGTTCCTGACTAAGTGTCCTGCAAACTCTTTGTCTTTATCTGTAACAAGAGTGTAGGCAATGCCTTTCTCTCCTGCACGTCCTGTTCTTCCAATACGGTGTGTATGTGTGTCAATGTCTCGAGCAATGTCATAATTGACTACTGTCTTCACATGAGTGATATCCAGACCTCGTGCTGATCAAAATTTTAATAATTTTTAGCAGTGCTTTAGCAATTGATAAGTTTGAGAAACATTTTAAAGTAATCACATCCTGGGATTCAAACCACTTAAGTTATAAATTAAAGTGAAATTTCTAAATACAACCACTATTATTTAAAAACAGATTCAATGTCACACCAAAATATTTGAAAAGCTTTGTTGGTCTAGCATTGAAGTTAGCAGAAATTAAAGCAGGAATATTTCTTAAGTCGGCCAATTATATGTCATGTAATCAGATTATGCAGCTCATTTTCTATAAAAAAAAATTATAAAATATCTGCAAGTATAATACAACAAGAAGCTACTATGTTAATTTTAAGAAATAAAAATCCATGCTTGAAAATAATGGCCCTAAAAGAGGTGCTTTTATTAAGTTTCACTATATTTATATAATGACAAACATAGTAACCGATACTTTTGCAGAAAAGCTAGTGATATGTGTAAAAATCAAATACAAAATTTATACTTAAAATAATTTGATGGATTTATTATTTTATTTTAATTTTTTATTTAATGTTACCTAAAAAAGTTTAATTATGATTTTTATATTTTCTGAATAATCAATCTATATATGCAAAAATAGAAAAGTTGGTATTACTTTAGAATCTGACAATTTATTAATTCTTAAGATACAATAGTTTATGACGAATGAAAATCAATGATAAAAAATGAATGAAAATCAAAATGAGTTATGACTGCATACTAAAGACTAGAGCTTACCAGCTACGTCTGTTGCTACCAGAATGGAAACTTCTTTCTTTTTAAAGGATAGAATTACTTTACTTCTCTCATTCTGGTCAATATCTCCATGCAATAAAGCCACTATAAAATAAATGGCAGTTATGAATTACAATAATATATATAAAAAGCAATACATGAAAAACTTCTAAAACTTATTGTTTTAAAACTATATTTTTAAATGATGGGCAGACATTAAAACAGCAGATAGTGTTTAACAAAGAGCACCCATGACACTCTGCTGCATAATATCTTTTATATTGCCACTATAATTTAGAATAAACACTCTTAGGGGTAGCATCTGAGAGGATCCTGATATCCCCTTCTATTCTTCTCAACTTCTATGGAAGGACATTTAAATCATTAAATTTATGATGTAAATTTTTGACACAATCAGGGAAGGTTTTTCTAGCATTGATAATTGGATTTAGAACTAAGTTCTTTCAGTTTTAATATCCAAAACACTATTTATTAGGTTGCTTTTGCACTTATTCATAAAATATAGATTGCCTCATTCATAGGCTAGTTTGTGGGACTTGAAAAAATCTCCCTGAAAACTTCTACATAGTTGATACAAGAGGGGGGACTTGATAGGAAAGTAGTCAGCGCAAGAAATATGATATATTTGGGTAGAAAACTATAAAAATCTTGAATTTTAAATTAATATTTAATTTTTGTAGTAACAGTATAAATTTCAGAAGGTTGTATTGCAACTGAATATTTCTTTCTTTATTTCATGTCATATGAATTAAAGAATTACTGATACTTTAAATTTAGTAACATCACAACTAATATCAGCAGGATAATTCTATAACTACTATAATATCTAACACAAAATCACTCGTTTTATGGAAAAATTTTCTGTTTGCATTAATCCAGCAAATATAGAGGAAAATACTCACTATATCAGAGCACTATATTAGAGATTACAAATTAATAACTTATGCACTACTTTGCATTCAGTATATTGATTAGGACAGACTAATAAGCCTTTTACTGAACAAGATATATTGCCTCATTCAATTTTTTAAAGAAAAACATTTCCTCCCTGCTTCATGATCTTCTAAAATCAAAAGATCTGTTTGAAACTTGGTTTTCAGCATTAATTTTTTTTCTACAACTTTCTTTAGTTCAGTTTTTTAAAAGAAGAGCTGAAAAACACATATGAAAACAACCAAAAAGTGTGATCCCCATAAGATAAGAATCATCAGAATTTCTGGGGTGTTTTTCTTGAACTTCCTAGATTTTCAGGGTTTCTCCTAAGTATAGAAACCTCGGCATTTAAAAGATACTTAATTAATTAATGAACAACTTCAATTTTCATAATATGTAATTTCTTGCCTTAACACTGAGAAACATGTGCCCAAAAAAAGGTCACACTTTATTGTATCTAAAACTAAAATTTGCATACTTAAATAACTAAAATTTGTAATTTCAAACGCATATTTTATAAAGATAGTACCTTCATGATCTTTCAATTTGAGATTGTTGGCCAGCTCTTCTGCATTGGCTTTCTTAGTTACAAATATGAGAACACTTCCAGCTGTAAAGAAAGCACAGAATAAAAAATAAGCTAACATATAATTTCAATAAATATGTTAAATAGATAATTTTCAAATAAATGTTTATTTATTTATAAATACAAAGAAGTGATCATTATAAAATTTTTTTAATCCTATGAAAATTTACCTAAATTTTAAAAATAAATAAGGGTAGAATTGCAAAAATGGTATTTTAATATAATCAAGTATTTTAAAAACTTTGAATATGTTTAACTATATATAATATGAATTAATATTTTTATACATAAAAACTGCAAACAATTTAACTGCATGTCATGTAACTAACAAATATGACCGAAAAATTAGCACTAATATAGATCTATTAATTAATTCACCTGATAATAGCTCAACAAGCTTGCTAGTGAGCCAGACCCATTTGGCAGGTCCTGAGGGCATGACGAGAACAATTTGTGTGACATCTTCATTGGCCTCACCCAATTCTCCTTGGACAATACGCACAGGATCCGTTAGAACGTCCCGTGCCAAACGCTCAATTTTTCGTTTAAAAGTAGCACTAAACATGAGAGCTGCAAATAAAATTATTAAAACTAAATTTTTCTCATAACAAAGATAACAACAACATTTTTTTTTTTTTTATTTTAACACACACATCACTTATATTACATTTTTTTCTATGCTTTAAAAATTGAATCTTGCATATTTTTAAGAAAATAAGTGGACTTAAGATTCTTCTCGAATGTAAAATAATTTTCAATTTCAATCATTTATTTTTCATAAAAAATGTAGACAGTTCTATAAGCTTTAAAACAATATTTCTGGGTAATAGTGATTTGGATCTATTGTTAAGAATATTCCCATTCTGACAATAAGAAAAGGATGCTTTTTTTTTTTAAATGCTTTTTTCCCTTAACTTTTGAAAATCCTTTTCTCTTTCATTTCCATGGGAATTATTTTCTTTTTCATACATCTAACTTTTCAGATGTTAATAATTAAATCTTAAACATAACAGAAATAACTTAATTATGTTGGAACCACAAGCTGTGCCTCACATTTGCTTAAGTAATCTGAAAAGAACTCATTATTTTGTGATGGTCATGCAGTAAAGTATGTTCTAGAATGTGGCCTCATCAGTGAAAAACACATAAGAAGGGAAATTCACACATGCACGATGATCATTGGAAAGTAATAACTGAACTTTTTTGGAGATGAAAAGCATATAAGGACTCGCATTCAGAACATATTGTACACTGCAACAAGACACTTACGATATAGCCAATGGCACATATGCTGTACTGGGATTAGTTTCTATGGTAGTTTACACAATTTTACAATAACAATTGGGAGTGTCAATTGTGGCCTGTCCTCACTATTCTACTACTTCTAAATGACTTGTTATTGCACAAATGCAAACAAACTGTGGTGAATAATGTACGCTTGCTAAATTCGCTGGTTCAATTACTATTGTGTGAACAAATATCAAATATCAAGGAACAAATATCAAAACTCATCTTTGTTGGAGTTTTATAAAAGTCTTCCACTGATACAATTTGATAATTTACATAAATTTGCTCGTGGGCTGTTTTTCTGTTTTTAGTACTACTTACTTGTGTGAGAAAACATTCTCCAAAATGAAGTACACAAAGAATGTTTACAGATCTAAGCTAACCGATGAGCACCTTAAATCTCTTTTAATAATTGGTACAAGTAAAAGTGATCCACAACTGCAAACTATTGTCAGTGAAAAATCACAATTACATAAATCTCATTAATATTTTTTTACAAATGGATACCATGTGGTTTCATTCATGTTAATTTAGCTTTTCGTTCCTAAGGGATTTTCGGATTAAAATCATATGTTTGATCAGGATATGTACATTCCAAACATCAATACATATGCGATAATCTTTACCCCAACATAACTACTGAGGGTGCTCACTAGTTTATAATGTTAGTGGGATTCATTTCAATTATTTGTTAGCTGTTATGTTTAAGTTAAATTTTCTGTGTATTACGCTTTTGTTATACACAGAAAATAAAACTGAGTTATTATTATTTTTTTTATTCAACTTATTACAGCAACAATAAGCTATTTCGCTGTCGCGGGCTGGATTTGGCCCACGGCAGTAGTTTGGAGACCCCTGCTATAGACTAAATGCATGTCTGCGAGTTTGTAGTTCGTACATTATTGCAAGCTCTTAGTATGCTATTTCAGAAATGAGGAAATCCTCCCTTTTCCCTCCAGTGCTCTCATGCAGAGCCTCAACTAGCAGCATAAGATGATGTTTCCGAACATGGTTTGCTATGCAATTCTCATTCTTATGATATGCCTACATCTCCTCGAAGTTTGTCATTACATTTTGAGACACCTTATACAATTATAATAAACATTTTTTATAAGTGAATTCACTTAAAATTAAACTTTTTAAAAAAATAACGAATAAAAAGTGTACTTTCAAAAATATTTTCCAATTGTACCAAACAAGTAATCAGTATGTGTTGTTGTGTAACCATATGAAAATTCTTAATATACGAATAAAGTTTAAATAAAATAGCACCAAGACACTGAGATACAGCTGTATTTTTAAAAGATTTTCAAAATAGATTACACTGAGGAATAAACAAGAATAAAAAATTAAGGTATTATTTAAGGGATAAATGTATTTAACAATTAATTTTATGAATTTTAGAATTCAGAGATTATAGAAATTTCAATAATTAGATACACAAAAATATATAGCCTCTAAAGATACTTGTAAGTTTTTTATCAAGGGGAAAGACCCATTTTGGGGAATTTTTAAATAAACGATTTTACCATAAATTATTGCGTACTAGTTATACCTAATGCATTTATTTAATATAGCAAACTAAAAGTTGAGATTTATTAAACCAAGAACATACTTTGTCTGTCTGGACGCACATGGTCACATATAGAACGTACTTGAGGCTCTGCAATTAAAAATAATAATAAATATTGGTATCAGAAATGAATAATTCTAAATATTTTACAAAATAAATCAACTCTTTTTTTTTTTTTTTTTTTTTATGTTTATTATAAACTAGCTGCTAGTTTTCATACAATTTTTTAATCACTCTCAGTTTCAATTTTATTTAAAAGTTAAAACTTTATTTAAAGGTAGATTAAGGTGCAATTAATAGTAATAATAGAGCATGTACTAATAAGAAATAATTATTAAGCAATGAGCTTTGTAAAAATGCATATTTAACCTGTTTATTATCATTTTCAGATGGATGTCAAAGTTGAGTTAATTATTCGAAGAGTAATTTTGATGGGGGAAAAATTTACAAAAATGTGCCTTAAATGTAATTAAATTATTATTTAATTATAATTAATTATTGCATGTACACAAATTATGCTATAAAACCTAATACATTGTTTAACATTATTTTAGAGCAATAATTTAAATTTTTTTCTCAATTTGTATTCATAGAAATTTTAATGTTCAAATTATTATTGTTATTTTTGGAATTCTACTAAATATATTTTTCACAAATAGCCTGTATATGTTACCTTTTTTTCAATATTTATCTTATAAGAAAATTACTAAATCTATTTTAGAAATAAATCTTGAGAAAAACTTACCAAAGCCCATATCAAACATTCTGTCTGCTTCATCTAAAACAAGAAAGGTAACTCTTTTAAGATTTGTAGCCTTTGCTTTGATGAGATCAATCATACGACCCTGAAAATATTAATTTAATTATTTAAAATTTATTTGTGTAATTATATATGACAACATAATGTATCAATCCTTTATTAACAAACTATTTAAAACATTATGTTGTCATATATAATTAGATTGCATTGGTTATGTATTATTATATTGCTCATAGAAATCTGCTATACTTTTAACAAATCATTCATATAAAATTGAATATAGAAATCAGAAAGCAATAAATTCTTTCAAAATTGATTAACTACTATTTAAAATCCCTACTTATCCCTCTGTTCCCATATGCATAAAAAATATTAAAGAACAATACAGCTCTAAATATATATATTTTAAACCGGTAAAACTTACAGGTGTGGCAACAACTATCTCTGCTCCTTCTTGTAGTGCCTTGGTCTGTTCCCACTTACTGCCACCTCCAAAACAACAAACTACGCCAATGCCATATACCTTCCCAAAACGCTTGGCTTCTGTGTAGATCTGAAAACATAGATTTGTTTTAGCAAGTTTCAATACAATTAGTTATTTTGCAAACTTTGTATTTAACATTATAATGATAGATAGCAAATAGTTTAATAAAAAAAATTTAAATTTCATTTTTCTAAATAACAGCAGGTTTATAATATCTTAACTTTTTAAAACAAATCTAATCTTTTATTAGACAAAATTAGGAAATCTTCTTTAAATCCCATTTTTAGAATATTTTGTATCAACTGTAGATTAATTTTTACTGCTTATGCATAATCTTTTTTTCTTTCTTTTAATAATTTGAAAAAATATATCAAGATTATGAATAATAATAAATAAAATTTGGTTTATTTTGTCTGCAGTACTTTTTTCTTTTTTACTATTACATACTTTATAGACTCATGAATAAAACTGATACATAGAATACATTGGACAATGTATACTACATATAAAAATTTGAATATTACCTGTTGTGACAATTCTCTAGTTGGAGCCAAAATTAAACCTATGGGACCATCATCTGGTTCAAGTTCTTTCTAAAAAGTCACATAGATAAATATTTTATTTGATTTATTTACAATACAGAGAAATATAACTACTCCTTAAAGATTATCTTAATCATAACATATCTAATATAACTTCATATAAATTTTTAATATAAACAAAATTAGCTGTAATTAATTATTATAATTAAGTATAAATAAATAAAGATGCTCAGATTTTATGTAATAAACATCCTCAATAAATATACAACATATGTTTAAAATTTTCTACAATAAAATTTAAAAATATATTACAAAAATTTTCAAAACATTCAATATATTTTATCAGTATAGTCAAGCATAGAAATATTCAATTCTGTTATCTTTTTTTGGGACAATAAAAAAAAAAATATTGTAACATTTTTATTAATATTTATATGCAATATCTGAAAAAAAGTAGGACTACAGAGTTCCACAAAGGAGAATTGAAATTTTAGCTTTGGTTTGGTTTTCAAGTTGAAATATTTTGTTATGTACTGCTTTGCAACATTGTTTTAAAATTTTGTAAATAAGAGCAATTAAGAATTCTTCCTATTGCCATTAAAAATATTTCCCATATTGAAAATGTTTTGTTTTACTAGAATTCTGATATCAATATGAACAAAAGTCTTCACTCTTATGTTGAGTCCTGAAAAGTTCCAAGGGTATACAGATGTACAAAAGGAATTTTTTTAAAAATAAAAGTTTTCTATAAGAATTCTAACAAGAATACAATATCTTACATACAATACATTAACACCAGGTTTAACATAGTACACAAAATAAAAAAAGAAGCTGGTTCATGTTATTTATGGAATTAGATGAAAAAGGCTTTCTGATATAAAATATTTTAAAACATATTCTAGACAAAAAAAAAAAAAAAAAAAAAAAAAAGGCAAAAGCAGAGAAAATTAAAAAAAAAAAAAAAAATGTAAACCTGATCCATTATATGAACAAGTAAAGGCCACAAGAAAGCTGCTGTTTTACCCGAACCAGTTTTCGCTATTCCTATAACATCACGGCCTGAGAGAGCAGCAGGAATACCCTGGAATAAAACATATTATAAATCATTTGAAAATCTTAAAAAAATTTATCTAAATGAAGCATGCAAACGATACAATCTGCAACCTTTAGTGACTTGCTGATTTACATTACTCAATTTTGTAAGCTAAATGCACAGATATTTTAGACAATTCAATACCAATTATCATAAATCATATTTTAATTGCCAAAAAATAAAACATAATTTGAATTTTCGTAACAAATCATATTCTAGGGTTAATTACTGAAATAAATAAAATATACTATGTTTATTTTATCTTAGATACTCACAAACATAAAATTATTTTTTTAATTATTTAAATTTCACACTAAATAAATGAAAATAATTTTTTTAAAAATAATTCCAACATTTCTGAGTTAGAGAATGATATTCTATTTATTTAATAGTATATATATTTTTTTTTACCTTTTGTTTACTGATTTTGGTAAATAATTTTTGGTACAAAAATAAAATCCTTCATTATAAAAAAAAAATTGTTTATTGAATTTTTCGTGCATTTGTTCCCCATGGAAAATGCAGACCTTTCTAAATTACTGCAACAGATTGTAAAATAATGAAACAATACATACCTGAGCTTGTATTGGTGTAGGCTGAGTGTATTCTGATTTTCTTATTGCTTTTAATAATTTTTCATCAAAGCCAAAATGTCCAAAACTAGTGACTAGTTTGGGGGGTACAGGACCAGTAACTTTAATGCCCAATTTGTTTCTCAGTTGATCTACTTCAAAGAGGTCTAATTTAACAATATCCTCATGCTCCTCATAAAAGTTTTTTTCACAATCCAAATATTCGATTGCAGAATGGTCAATGGGAGGAAGGGGATCAATATACTGAAAAAAAAAAAAAAAATTATTTATTATAATTTAGTTTCATTAATGAAAATGTTTTTTATGAAATTCTAAGTATATATATTACAACTGGATTTCATATATGGCAATGCTACAAAAATTATTTAATACTTTTTTTGTCTAAAATTTTACAAAGAAACCTTTTAATAAAATTGTACATGTAAAAAAAAAAAAAAAAAAAAAAAAAATGCTGCTTGTAATGATCATAATAAAAACTACATTTCTAATAGAATTATTTTTAATTAAAAACAGAAATTAGTTCTTTAATTTTTATATTACCTTGTTTCTTATATTATTGTAAAACAAAAAAAATTACATTAAAAAATAACATATAGCGAGAAATTTAGGTCAAAAAAAAAAAGGATTTTTTTTTACCTCCAGATTTTGAAGAATTTCAAGAATTTGCATTTTGATTTAAAAAAAAAAAAAAAAATCATAAACAACTAACTTTGGATTTGGCAGGGGCTATGGGGTTTCCATCCTCATCATATTCAAGCTCCCCTTCACTGTCCTCCTTTTCCACTCCAGCATTTGGATTCTCTTCCATGTAGCGGTAGTATGATTCCTCATCATCCTCATTTTCAATATCTTCTCGAATACCCCTGAAATTAAGAATCTCATGAATGAACCTATTTTTGCTCAAATAAAAGAAAACAAATAATAACTAGTAATAAACCATAATTTCAAACTAATATGTTTGCACCAAGATATTCTCCATCTGCTTGTGGCTACTTGCCAGCTTCTTGTAATTGCTGCCCAATTGAAATTTTGATTTTCTTTTTCATATAAAAGCAACCTTAAACTATTAGAAATTCTTATACATTCACAAGCATCATGACCCGTATATCTTTTCTCAATTTGCTTTAGATCAGCAGCAAAATGTTGAATTCAAATATAGAGAGTATTACAACAACCATGCCAAACACTTTGACAAAGTAAGATAAAATTCTTCAAACACAGCCACAAAATATATAACTAAGCATTTAAATTACATTAAAATAGTATTTTTGGTTCCATTAGAAAAGATAAAACATTTATTTGAGTAAATGAATGACACAATGTCTAAGACAATACAAATTAGTAAAAATGCAACATTTCATTGAGTTAAATGGTTTGCAAAGAATTGCAGATAGCAATTTTAAGTTGCCTGTGATTAGACATTAGGCAGATATGAACTCATGTACAGATATTCAAAACTGAATTAGCTTGAAATACAAAATTTAAAAAAAAAAAAATGCTTCTATATTGCTTTTAAAATACATTTTAATAAAATTCTTAACTAAATAGAATAAATCATTCTTTTATAAATTTTTAAATATTAAGATAATTCTAATAGTTCTTAAACATCCAAAATAAATAAAATTGCATATTTCAAGAAACCACGAATACAACATTATACTACACTGCTTTTTAGATTTCGATTACATTGCAATAGAAGAATAACCTACTTGGCATCTTTCTTTTTCTGCATTTTCTCAGAATGTTGTTTCTCTTTTTCAACTTGATCCTATATAAAAATATTTAGTTCACAGGTTTTCATATAAAAAAAAAAGTTACTGTTTAAAAATTCACAGAAGCAAATATGTAATTCTATACTGATTAATGTACATGCTCTATTTATAAATATAACCAATAATTTTGGAGAATCACTTATAGTTATTCAAGTCAACTTAGATAACATCTTGGTTTGTTAAGATGTTAAAAGTTAGATTACATTGTTAAGTAGAAAAAAAAAAAAAACATTAAAGTGTGAATCCTATTCTGTTCTGGAGATAATCATATAAATCTGACTGCATAAATCTCATGAAGATTCAATGTATTTATGGAAAAATAAGTTAAAATAACATTAGAAAATTAGCAACTGTTATTGATGATTTGTAAATGTTACTTTTAAAAAGAAAATGGAATATTAATTTTTAATTCTGAACAGAAGTTTTCAATTTTGTTCCAAGAGAATTTTCTAATAATTTTTGAGTAATAGATTTACTTTAGTAGGCAGGAATATAATGGTCTTTTAGCCTTTTCAGACTATCCTTTCATGAATTTTAACCTTTTGAATTAAAAAAAGTGCATAATACATACATCTAATCCAGCCATGAAAGCATCAAGAGGATCTTCTTCACTGTCAGATTCTTTCTTAGCATTTGCAAGATCCCAGCTGGGGCTTCCTGGAGCTGGGATGTAGGCCAGGTTATTGGTGGTATTGCTCCCACTCTCTTCCTCATCCTCCTGCTCAAAGTACCTAAGCATAATAAATAATAACTAAAATATTCTCAAGTTTACCTTCAATATAGACTTTTAAATTCTGTTCTTGACATTTAAACATTAACAAATATTTTCTTACAATTATCATTGCTGTTGAAAAGATTCAAAATACACAATATAAAATCAAATAGTCTATTATACAAAATGAGCCATCAGACATCCTTTTTTTTTCATAAATAGTCAATTTTGTATCTATTAACCAATATTGTATGGTAGTTTATAATCAACAATTCACAGTATTCAAATTGAAGTCGCCTGTAGTTTTAATTCTATTTCATATTTTACAATTAATTAATAAATTTTTGCATTAAATTCTACAATCTGCCTACAGGCAAATTTCCAAACATGAGATGCTTTCTTTTAAGGGGTAGGGTTGTCAGTCCAACACTCTATAGTCTTATTAGACAGGAACCTATGGTTTAAAGTGGATTCGAATTACTACAAATATCTATGGCACCGCCAGGACCCAAATCCGAAACCTGTGGCACTGAACACTAATCACTCAGCCATGAGGCAGATTGCAGTACTATATAGTGTTAATTTTAGTGATGATTGAATTTAACACTTTGGAAAAATAAAGTTTTGATATTAATATACAAATAAGAAAACATTTTTTTTGTTTTGTTATAGTTATGCCAATTTCAGTGTTTTGCTTCAATTTTGATTTCCAGAATTGATTTTGGGTCACAAAAATAATTCTTTGTCAACAATAGATTAAAATTCTGTAGGGGCTAAAAGCAATGTTTAAGAAATTCTGGATTTTTCTTTCGCTGAATGTTGATGAGTCTTGTGTTATGCTTATGTATTGCTTGCATTAATTATTATGTTAGGCCCCTTTATTAAATCAGAAAATCTAATTTGCTACATATAAAAAAGTTATGTACAATAGTTGTATATAGAAAACAGAACACAAAAATTTAAGCAATTTCTCTTGATAAAGCTCCCAATAAAGCATAGCCAAAGTTCTGATTCCAAATTAGAGTCAGTTGAATAGCATTCATGCACATAGCTAATCTACACACAGCAAGATTAAAGGTTATTCAAATTAGTTAAAAATAATCGTTATTAATTTATATTATCATTAATAACTGACATTATTAAACAAATGAACTGTGTTGAACTGTAGCTGCTTTTTCATGTTCATAATAGGATTAAAGGTGTATCTTTAGGTTTATTTTTCTCACTTTGCTCATTCAAAACTATAGTTATGCTTTTTGCTCTTCATAGAGTTTCAGGCAAATTCCAAATTGACTAATAATTAACATTAACAACAATCTTATTAAGGTTGCTGAGACAATACTTTGGCATTAGCTTTGCTATGAATACTTTTTAGAACATACAGTAAGACATTACTTAATGCAGGGAATTCATTCGAATAAATTCCGCACAAAAATAAAAATAGTGTTAAGCAAGATCATCTTAACATGTAAATAATGGGGATAAGAAAAATATATCAAATTTTAGATTATCTTATTATCAATTAGATTATCTAATTAATTATAGACTTATTTATAGCTAATATCAATTTTTATTCATAAAACATTTATGAAAATAAAAAGTTAGAGTAAAGAAATTATGCTTGCAATGAAAAAGGGTTTTCCTCATTTGGCCCTTTTTTTTGTGATGTTATCTGCATTTACCCTTTTCTATTTCATTCAGTAAGTAGTTGATGACAGTAAGACATTCCATCAATAACACTTTGTCTTGCCTTTGAACTTATATCAAAATTTAAATCATTTTGTATAAACTAACCCATAATTTCCATTACAGTGGCTGAACTTTTTTTTTTTTTTAGAAAATTGTTTAAAGTTCCTTCTGCTCCTCATTTTTAGAAACACTAACATTATTATCTTTGTGAACTTCGAATAATTATTTAAGAGCATTGTTGGATAAATTTTCACCAGTTGTAACTTAAATTAATTTTTCAATATCTTGCATACTTATATTATCCAATCTAGCTAGCTTGACAATTTCATTGACATCAACAATAGATTCTCTTAGCTCCAATCATATGTTCTTCCATATATGTTTCAAACATTTTTCTGTCACCTCATTTCAGGAAAGACTGATGTCATATCTACAGCATCCATGAAATTGCCAACTTTAAAAAAAAAATTTCTAATGGGCTATTTATCTTATTCACTGGCTTCATCAATCAATTGTTAGAATATCAGCCACATATAATAAGCTTTAAAATTTTTGATTCCAATATTACTGTGTAATACTGAAACAGCTTTAAGTGGGGTCTTATTGTAAAACTAGACAGAATAAAAACATACACAAATAAATTAAATGATGATTAATTAAGTAAAAAAAAAACTATAAACACTTATAAGTATTTTATAAGAATTAAAAGTTATAAGTTATTAAGTAAAACAAAAATAAATCATACTCTTCTTCTGTCTTTGGCCTCTTGCGTGGTATACCAAATGTAGCATCCATAGCATTCTGTGTCATAGCCTGTAGACCAGTATATCCATGTTTATTCACCATATTTGGTGGAGGCATAGCTGACAAAGAATGACCAGAGGCAGCATCTTGTTTTTTGGATCCCAATGAGAATCCACCAAATCCAAATCCTCTGGGTTTTCCATCTCCACCCTTATGGAACATGACTCTAAAATACTGTAAAATATGAATGAAATTTGTTACTTATCAGAGAAATAGCTAAAAGTATTCTTAATGCATTGCAACATTTATGCCCATCTATTGATGGCTATTAATCTTTACAAATTGTGACATTTAACATGAATGACCAAATTAGGCAAATTAACAAATATATATAATCCCAATGTAACAGCAGTAACTATGAGTGACACTGGATTTTTTTTTAAACTGCACATACTAAGATTCATCCAAAGCACAATAGGCATGCTTTAAATGGATGCATCCTATGTTGTATCTACCACAGTCCATAGAAATATTATCCCGTTAAGAAAGCCCATTTCAATCAACAAAGGTTGGAAAGCCACAAAGTTATTTTTTAATAGATAATAAAATGTTTTCAATCGTCTTTTTCCTATTTCTCTTTCATTTGACGTTATTTAAAATTAGTAAATTAAAAGTAAAAAGTTATTTATTTTTGTACTGCTATAGAAGAATAAATAAAAATATTCGAAAATTGATAAGAAAAAAAAAAACTTTTAGAATGAACATTATCATCATGATGAAGTTGATTTTATGTCATCTTCAGTTTAAGCGAAAAAAATTTCAAAATTCATTTATGCTACTAAGGAACGATTTTACCACTTTGAGAAAAACATACCCTTAAAAGAATCCGCCTTAAGTGAAGTGGTAGATAATGACAAAAATTTGGCTACAAAGGAAATCAATTAGTTACTTTAATAAATCTAAAATTTCATAAACATGAGCAGTTGAATAACAACAATAATAACATGCGTTTCAGGTATTGCCAATAATACATATATAAAGGTTATACATAAGTTAGAGCCATTGCATTTTAATAGATGAGTATCACAATAAATACATTAATGTTCAATTCCAGCAAAATTATTTAAAAACGAATAGCAAAAACAACTTGATATTTATAAATTATGATTTATATTTACAATGTAGAACTGATATTTTTTTCTTTAATATATATTCCCTATATGAATTATTCTACATGGAAGACTTATTTTCCTTATAATTTACGATGTTTTTTTTTTTTCTGTACAAAAGTTTACCAAAAGTTTGCCTATGTAATCTGAGTTATTTGTAAAAAAATAATTTAAATTAGAAACTAAATTAATATTTCCCTTTTTATAAAAGAACTATATATTTTTCGGTAAAAATTGATCATATGCCTTTAATTCAGCCGATTATATGTAGTGGGCTTTATTTGAAAATTTGTAATAGAATTTTATTTGAAATACAGTGCATCTACTTTAAAGAATCGAGATCAAGTATAATCATATTTTTATTACAGGATTGGCATCAACAACGAGATGTCAATAACAACATGGAATTGTATGGGCTTTTATTGCTTAACTGCGCATGTGTTGTAAAAAAAAACTTTGAACAGATGTTATTTAAAAAGAAATAAAAATTATTTAATATTTTATTACAATATATATAGAAGGTTCAATAAGAAAATATTCATTATTATTTGTAATAATTTTTCGTGCAAACTTTGCATAATTTTCTTAGGCATATTTAAATATATTACATTAAAAAATTAGAAACTTGGTCTGAAACTTTGCGCATGCTATATCATACAATAAAAGCTGTCTTGTTTCCTGGTCAAAACAAAAATAATGGAACTGTTCAACGACGTGTCTCGGTTTCTATTTTTCTCATTAAATGCTTTCCTTCTCTTAAATCAGGTATTTATATATATACATATATACTGCCCAAACTCAAATTTCTTTGAAATTTATTTCTTACTTTACGTTGCTTTATGTAATAATTATTTCCATTGTTGTTTACATGCTAATATATACTATTTTATATTGCTCTTAAATTTGGTTGACATTTCTTCTATTAAATATTCATTAATCATCAAAGTAAAGATTTTAATTCGAACAAATTTCATTTTATGTATAAAATACATATTGTTTAAAAACATATGAGTATTTAAGTAACTAGCTTACATTATTAAATTTATGTTATTTTACATTATTAAATCTATATTATTTTGCATTATTAAATTTATGTTATTTGCATTGCTAAATTTGTTGTTTACATTATTAAACACATAATTAATTTACTTAGAATTTCGTATTTTGAAAATTACGTATGGTAACATGTTTTATTGTTGAAGCTTTTTTTCCCCCGATTAAATATTCATCAATCAATGAACTAAAGCTTTTTATTTTTAGAAATATCGTTTTATGTGTAATGTCCATATTGTTTAAAAAGCTTATGAGTATTTTAAGTAACAAGTTTAGAAATTTCTATAAATCAGTTTTTCCCCCCTTGCTAGATGCAATTAATACAACTTAAAAATAATTTTAATTTTAATTTAAAAATAATAAAATATAAGAAGGTCTATTATTTTTTGGTGTAGCATACAGAGAAGAAATCCATAAATATTTGTGTGTTGCATCATTTATGTGTGCTTTCAGAGGCCATTAATTATTATTTTCTGCTAGGATATAATTGAAACTCTAAATATTTGAAAGAAACTTAAAAATAAATACATATAAAAAGAAATAAAGCTGGTAAAGAAATGTTAAGAAGTGTAAAAAATTTTAAATATCAGTAATCATGTATTCTTGAAGCTATTGTAAATTCTTCATGACTACTAAGCATGATATTTAGTTGTGTGGAAAGGAATTCTGTTAGAAATTAAAAAATAATTAAATTTTTGCAACATCTAGTTTTAATTTATTGTTTATAATTGATGAATTTATGGTATGTTATATCTTATTGTTAAATGTTAATACAGAGAGAAAAAAAAACATTAGTGAAATTTTATACATCAAATTGATTTATAAAATGGATTTTTATTATTTCATTTTTTGAATTTCTGCTGTGTATTTGAGTTCCATATTTCATTCTAAGCTTCATTATTTACTACCTTATTGGGAGAAAGATACAATGTTATGCTTAAAGCCCCATGGGACTGTTGAATTTAGGTTAGGGATTTAGGTTTTATTTTAGGTTTCTTTTCTTACTGGAGGAAAAAAAAAAAATTGCTAAATTTCTAATTTTAAGACTTTTCATTTTAAATTTATTTTGAATATTTCTTGTTTAAATAAATCAATGATATACTGTTTACTGTTATGTTGAATCTGTTATTTGTTCTAGAGATATTTTTGTGGAAGTTTGATTTAGGATTTCTCCGTTTATTTTTTTAAAAGCTCTTTATTATGTGTACGTCTTTATAAAGATTTAATATAGTTTCTTGTGATAATCTTTAAAATTTTATTAATTCCTTAATATTTACAAAGATAGATGTTTCTTCGGTAATTATAGTGTTAAATTTTTTTTAATTATTTTTTACATTTACAAATTAATAATTATATGCATATTTGATAAGTTTCATTACTTAAGAAAAATAAATTTACCTATAACTAATATTTTATTTGTGTGTATAAATCTCTCTTTGGATTGTTTTAATTTAAATATGTAATATAGTAAAAATGTTTTATATATTATTGAATGACATTTACTAGTTAATTTTCAAAAATAATTGATAAATACGGTAACTCATTGTGGATTTGTTAAAAATATGTATCTAAGCTATATCTTTCTAAATGCGATTTTTATCCTTTTTTTTCAAAATTTACTTTTATTTAGTTTTTAACTTTCTTTTATATTGAAGATTATATAATGTTTATTTCACATTGCTTCTTTCCTTTTCCAGATAATTCATAGTTATTTTTATCATATTCAAAAGTTATTTCATATTAAATTATTTAAATATACATAGTTTAAATTTTAAATATATTTTTATAATTACAGTAGAGCCTGATTTCACATTATTGTATTAATGAAAAATAAATAACTCTATATGCAAAAAAAAAGTTTAATTATAATAAGACGAAATCAAAACATGAAGTATGAAATAAAGAATGATTTACTATAGTTGTTTTCATTTCTTAAGTCTATTGTCTATTTATGTCTTCAAAAACCATTAGAATCTTCATTTATCTCTTCATACCCACAAATTCATCATCTCTTCCTTCGGAAAATTGCTTTTTATAAAAGAGGAGATGCATTTCCTTTTGAATATCTACCATGGTAAAGAAATCATATGAAGGGCTTCTAGTGTATTTATTATTTTTTTCCTGTCTTAAATTTACTACTCAGAAGAGATTTTTGACAAGTTGGTGATTTATGTTTTGCTTAATTTCATGCATTACACAAATTTACCAAATTCACTGAGAAAATGAATGATATGATTTTATGCATTTCTTGGTTAAAATTAATTTTAAAGAAAATCAAAATATTCATTAAATATTGACAGGAATCCAGTCTGAAAATATTAATAAATAACTAAATAAAATACATTCAGTTCAAGAGGAATTCATAAATATCCTAATAATAAAACATTAGTTGCACAATTTTTTATGATAATATACACAAAATTATTTTATAATTTACAATTATATTTATATATTATTTTAATTTAAAAACTAAAAATGTTTTTTATCAATGATTAGAATCTAAGTTTTTGGAAAGTCATAACTGAGTGTTTTAAAGTTATTAAAATAATCAAATCTTAAAACCAATTTTATTATTAAAAAATAATTTCTGTAAATGATTTAGTGCAATGCTAAAATTGAAAATTGTTTTATAAAACGTTATTTAAAGTTCTAAAGAGTAAGTACAGAATCATCTGAGCACAGATGTGATTACTTTTTGATGAGTATAATGATTCTACCTGCATACTGATAATCAGATCCTTTGCATCCTACCTTTTATGATTATATCATACATAAACATAAGTACCAGAAGCTATTTTACAGATATAGATAATATCTTGACAGATTAATTACATTGATATAATGTTGAAAAATGCCATTTCAGATTTGTATGATAAATTTTGGTCAAATAGTTTGTGAAAATTAAATTAGTAATTATATAATAAAGTTATTCAATTGTAAATTAACACTGGAACTGTTTCTTAAACATAAAATTGGCATTATTATGTATATATTACACATTTTCAAGTCAGAATAATGCATCTTTTACCTAATATTTTGATTTTTCTATATTCGTCATTCCTAATTTTTTCCACTGTAGAAATTTTTACCTTCTAATTTCTGTCATAATATAATAATAACTAACATATCAGAGGTTTAAGCTATCATTGAAATGTTATGGTAGCATAAGAATTCTTTAACAAAACATTCTGGTAAATATTTTTACTGTAGAAATACATTATTATTTGGAACCAACAAAAAAGATTAGAAAGAAAATGATTTAAATGAGAATTTTATTTTGATATAGCAATAAAAAATTTCTAATAGATGTTTATTGCGTTTCATAGTGTCAAAAATTGTAACAAAAAATATACGAAGTATCTCTTTTATTAATTGAACATATGTGTGTATTGCATAATACTTTAAACTGTAAAATTTTGAAATGTTTTATTTTTAAGTGGTTTTTAACAATGGCAGAAGCAACAATTCTTACTTGGGTAGATAAATTATCATCACCTAATTTGATAAAGGTGATTGGTGTTTCCTTGCAGATTACTTTTGTCCTTACTTTTTCAGAGTTATGTTAATTTTTGTATGTTACTGTTAGCTGTATGAGCAAGAAAATATTTATGTATATGTACATATTTTGCGATGTTTTAAACTCATTTATGAATTGTTATTTTTAAGAAAAAAATTGATTTAATGGACTTTATCAAATGATATGATATAAATTGTTAAAAATTTTAATTTTAATTTTTGTTTCATTTTAGGTATCTGCATATTACTGCAATCATGATCTGTAAGTACTTGTTTAATTTTTAATGATGTAATTAACTAGATATCAGCAGTTTTTTTTTTTAAAGGTTGTCCAAATCATAGTACCCATCTTTTTCTGTATTGTAATTATTTCACTTTCTACATAGATTAAAATCTTCATTTATTTTTAAGTATATTAACATCCAAAGGATTAGATGGTTTGCCATATTCAGATTGTGAAAAATTGATCTTAAAATTAGGAAATCGGTACTTCTTTATTGAAATAGAGAATGTATACTTCTATTGTATAAAATAAAAGAGTGTTATTTATTATCAGGATAGGTTAATTGCATTATGTTTCAATATATATACCTAAAATTATAAGACAAGCCAGTCAAGCTGTTATGTTTTTAAACAAGTTAAAGACAAAAAGAGAGCAAATATAAATTTTAGTTGACAATTTTTTGAAAATCTTTTATACAAGAAGATAACTGCAAATGTTTAATTTTTTAATCAAGAATTTTAAATGCATTTACATATATATATAAAAAGTAGTATTTATATCATGAATTTATATTTGTAATTTGGTTTTATATCTCTTAAAATCAGAATATATAGGGTTCAAGTTATTAAAATTATTTTTAATCTATTAGGATATGAAAAGAATAAATAATTACAAGTTGTTAACATAAAACTGTTAAATATTTTGTATTTTATCATTTTACTAACTAGTTATATTTTTTATTATAAAATATGTAACAAAATCTTCTGGATTTTTTTATCAATCATCTGTTTTCATAAGTAGAGGTTAGTTATATTAATGTGGTAAAGAGGATGATCACGATTTTATTGTGTCATATATGGCTTATGTTCAAAATTATTATGACAGTTAGTGTTTACAGTATCCTCTTGAATTTTTCTGCTTTGCCAACATTTTTTTAAATTATCCCATGATAAGTGTAAATCTTACAACTTTATATATCTCAAAGATTTATATTGCATTTAGAAATGGCTGTTATATAAAATAAAATCTGAAAGACTTTCATTTTATGATAAAAAATATAATGTGATTAAACTTTTTAGATGCCGAGAAGATCAGTATTGTTGTGGGGATAACCTTTGCTGTGACTACGTCTATTCTCCTTGGTATTTCTGGTAAGTCACTATGATATTTGGATAACACAATCCTCTCTTTTTCAGTGAGCTTTGAGACTTTTTAGTATAATTTCTTTTTAGTAATATTCAAGATATTTGAATAATTAAATTTGCATTATTTATCATTTCCAGGGCTGGTGTGGTGTTCATGATTCTCATTTTATCAGCTTGTGGTGGACTGTTCCGATACTGCTATGACAGCAATTCTTATGTGGTATTACGTTCTGACAAGGAATATTATGCATCTAAGGGAGCCATTGATGAAGATAAAGGACTGACTGGAGTAAGTGTACAAAAATTTTATAGTTATTTAAAACTAATTTGTGAAATAAACATATATATTTTTTATAAAAATTATGCATAAATATCATTTGGTATCCTTTTTTATATAAATTTTTTTTATGATGCTGATTGATTTTTAAAGTTTATGCATATATTTTGTTAGATATGTTGTAATTATGCTTTTCATCTAAACATGATAAATTTTTAATAACTGGTATGTATACTTTGTTTAAAATTGATTTTTTCATGCTTTGTTGATATTTTAACTTGGTATATCTTTCTACAAGCTTTAAAATTCTAATCCTAATAATGTTATGTATGTATATATATATCCAGAAATTTTTAAATTATTGTTACCTTTTACTAGTATCCATTTTTATATTACAAAATTGCAATTGTAGGAGCTTATTAACATTAAACTTTTGTGGTGTTTTGCAGGAACTAATACTTTTATTTTCTGTAGAACAATTTGTATTTTAAAAACAAACCATTAAGCAGTGATTGAATGGCTATAAAATAACTTGTTAAGTATTTAATTTTTTAACATTTTATAGAAAATATTTAAGCATAAAATATTTTTTACTCATTTTAAAAGGCTACATTTTTATATTTGCATCGAGATGGTTTGTAATGCTATATGTTCGAACTGTAAGGCCTTTATATCTACATTATTTACATTAATAAACACATAATTAAATTTACTTAGGATTTCATATTGTGAAAGTTAAACAAATATGGTATCATGTTTTAGTGTTGAAGCTTTCAATAGTAATAAATAATGCATGTAGTTTAAAAGGATGCATGCCTTTTATTTTTGTTTTGAAATATGCAACAAATTTTGGCAAACCAATCTAAAAATATCCAGGAAACAAGCATAAAAGCAATTTATGGCAGATAAATAAAAATATTTCTTTATTCTGCACCATGTCTTTATTGTTATTTTAAATGTTAAGATTTTTTTTTTTCTAGATTTGGGAATTTTAATTATTTTATTCCATTGATGCCTTTCAACTCTATAAATTAAAATTACACAACAAATGAGCTATATTTAAATTCAGTTACTGAATTAAAATAATGTTACATTAATGTATGTATGCTTAATAACAAGTATTTGTAAGTAGTATGGTCTTGGGTTATTAAAAGTAAGATTACTTGACTTTATTTAAAATTTCATAATTGAATGACTATCATTTCCAAGTTACCAAACACTTTGTTAGCTATATCCCCACACTTGTGCAACCACACTTGTGGAATACTGCTTCTATTAACAACTGCTATTTCCTACCAGGAATCCACTGATAAAAATTTAAACAATTAAACATATACACATTTAATGTGCTGACATGCATTTCGCCATTCTGGCAGCTACAAAATTAAATATATACACTGAATATCAATTTAATTGAATATTCTTTGATGAAATGTACAGAAGAAAAATTAATACAATACATGATAGTTGTGACCAGCTACTCTATGGCAAGAAAAATACAAATGAGTCTGTTCTGTTTAAAAAAATTTCTGATATTGAGTTGCTTCTGTGATGTGGATAAATTTTTAAAAAATCATAACTAATTATACACAAATTTATGAATTCTAAGCTGTAGTGAAGGAAAAACTAACAGTTATAATAAACACTAGAGGAAAATGCAAGCAGTGCTGTGTTGCAATCGCCGATCTAGCTCAACAAATGAGAAAACCCAAAACTGTATGTCTTCTCCAGAGCCGCAGTATAGAAAATGCTGAACTGTTGAATGACAGATTTGAGATTGCTTACTGTATTTCAACACTTTTTCATAGCATTGCTAAATGTGAAAAATATTAAATGTACAAAAAGCAAGAACTGGATTTAGAAGCTCCTTATTTTATGAAAACTTGGAAATTATTATTGTAAAATCATTTTTTAATAAAAATAATATATACATAAAGTATTTTAATTATTAAGAACATGCAAAAACAACATTACTTTGAGCAAAAATTTGATAAATGACAAATCTGCTACATGTGAAAACTTATTAGTTAAAAAGCAGTATGTTTGAAAGAGACTGTTGTAAACATTTTATAGGAAATTTTTAATTAATTAATTTTGAATATTAAGTAAATTTAAACGGAAATACAAATCATGAAAAGTTGCAAGGTTTCCAGAATTCGTAGGTTGGAGCTGTGCATTGATATTCATTTTATGACTGATATTGATCTGATTGTTTTACGTCAAATGTTTTAATTTGGGGTTTTCATACCTAATTTTTTACAGGTGTTGGTGGAACATGAAGCCCCTCCCCCTTATTCTGTAGCACAATATTCGGACACCCCAGAGAACTACCAGCGCTTCCCTTTCTATGAGGAGGAGAAACACCGACCCAATATCTGATCTTTTATATGAATATTTGGGAGAGGATTATTATATTTATACAAATTCTATTCAAAATTTAGAAGGAGGTTTTAGGTACTAAATGTGCATCTCAGCTCTGAATTTGAGATGCAAATTTCAGTTCTGTGTATATTACTAATAAAATGTATGTGTCCTTATTATATATATAAATTGAATATATTATGTGTATTGTTGCTATAAAAATTATATCTATAGGCTAAAATTTAAAACATGTTTAGCTATTTTGCTGAAAGTTTTCATTCCACGACTGCGTTTGAATAAATGGTATTGAATCATTTGGAAAATTTTCAATTTGTGCAATAGTGTTTTTAGTTTAAAAGTTGGCATAGAAAATAAGAAAATGCAACTTTAAAATAAGAATAGAGCTATCGGTTATATCTAAATTTAGAAAACTTTAAATTAGCTTCTAGTAATTTATTTCAAGTACTTGTTTGCTGAAAATTAAAAAAAAATAATTATACTTCAAAAGTTTCAAGCATTGTGCTTATAACTTATGTATTGATTTTATTTTGTAGTTTTTTTTTTTTTCATTTAAACAATAAAGTTGTTAATATTAAATTAAATTCTGAAAGCATAGGTTCAATAATCATGACTAAATAAATTTATTTTTAATAAATAAATGTTGCGTTTAAGAAGTTTCTTCAATTAAAATTTATTGAATTTTAGTTGAATAGTATTTAGTATAGTGTTCTTTGCAGAACAGCATACATATTTTCTTTACATAGACTATTATGCTGAATGAGTTTTAGTTACATTAAATATATATATATATTGTACCTATATGAAAATTTTGTTCTCTTATAAATACATAAAATATCATTGTGCTCAAATTGTCATCATTTTGGATTTATCATTTAAAAATACATTTTTGAAATATCAGTATGTGAAAAAAAATAGCTAATCGTTTTTGCTTGTTGTCAAAATTCTAATATGCTCTGTCGATTTGAAGTAATTACAATCGAGCTTGGTTAATTTGAAAATAAAAAGTTCTGCAAAATGCATGTATATAATGTATGATAATACTATTAGTCATTATAATACAAAATAAAATTTATTTATTACTAATTTTGTTCTGTTTAGCCTCCAGTTCAAGTTTAATTGTTTTATTATACAGAATAGAAGTTATAAAACATTTTATATAAAAAAAAAAATGTTACATTTTTCTTTTGTTAATATTTTTTAATTATTATTATTTTTTTTGCCATTTTACAAAAAAGAATTGAAAATGTGATTTTCAATTTGAGCTTCAACAAATTGTCTTTTCTAGTTTTAAATCTATGTCTGTAACATGGGACTTAAGTTACTTACATACATTCATTATCATCTTCATTAAAAAAATGCAACTGTTTAAACTGTTTAACTTTCTCCTCATCTGCAAGTTCCATCAACATTTGTAAATCATTACTTCATTATTTCTTATTTTATAGACTTGCCATTGCATTGTTGATTCTGCCATTGGTAAGAATTCTGTAAAATAAATGTTTTATAAATTTTGAAGAACTTCTGATTCCGATTAAAAAATATCAAACTATATCATTTAGATGGGAAATAAAATGATTTTGTAAAATTAGAGTTATAGGTTAACTCTTGTATGCTATGATCTATAGGCTCCTGTAAAATATATATTATATGATTATACTGTGCATTGAAATAATACATGAAAAGTAAAGTTTTACAAATTAAACAAATTTAGATATTTTTTTATATCTAAGATTAAAATAACTGATTAAAAGTATTATCTTATTGATGTTTTTTAACTTTCATTTTAGGCTTTCTTTTTGGCAAATATGATGTAGTTTTAAAATTTTATATTGCATGGAAAGTTTCACAACTCTCAAACTACTTTAAGTTATGTTTGTAGAAATGAATGCTATACAGGGTTAGCTCTATCTAAAATCTCAAATTAATCAAGTTGGACTGTATTTACTAAACCTTTTTTGCTTTTATATTAGTGAATTGCTTTGCAGCTTTTTTTTTTATTATACAGTATATATTGTATATTTGTGTTCAGGCTATTAAAATTTAGTAATTTTAATTGCCTTTTTATAAGTTTGAAGAATTCTTATATTTTAAAAGGTACAATAACTTCTCTTTAATGCGGCACTGATCAAGTCATCGCTTTCATATTTTTTGCATATAGATTTGAGTGTTTGTTGACGAACACCAGATGGCAACAGAATGCTGCTAACATATGTACAATCGTTAACCGTTTAAATTACCTATTTAAATTTCTATCTTTGGTATTCCCATTAAAATTATATTGTTGCTTGATAATCAGGCACAGTCGTGGCCCTGAGATATGCCAGATTAAAGAGAGGCTACTGTTAGAATTGCAATTCTTTTCCTAGTGGTTTAAAAATATTTGCTTCTTGGAATTCAGGGTGTAACTCAAAGTATATTCAACTCATATCTTCCCCCTTTCTTACTTTACTCTTTTGATATAGTTGTAATTATTTGCCAATGTTTTCCAAAAATCTGTAAAATGAAAAAAATGTATAAATACTATCTTTCCATTTTATATTTTTATAAACAAATCATGCAAGCTGCACATCAGGATATTTTTCATTTTTGATTTCTTTGGGTATACTGTTACAACAAGGAGTTTTATAGGGTTTAAAAATATAATCAACTTTCTTTCTTTGTTAAATTACATTGCATTTCATCATTTTTTGGCCCCTTAATTCAAGAATGACAAATAAATCAAGTTCATATTGACTATTCAATTATGTTTTCAATATATCGCAGCTTCGTATTTATATAAATATAATGCTTCGTATTTGGTTCAAAATGTGTGTTTCATTATATTGATTTGTCTTATTTGAAAATTGAAGCATTATTTGATATTGAAAGTGTTTGCTTAAATTAAAGTTTAAATATGAAATATATTGCTATGAAATTCTATGATAACTCATGCAAAGAAATCATATCCTTAAATTAGAAAGAAAAATTAACTTTTTATAAATTTTGGTTTCTTTGTTTTGGTTTAATATAAAATGTGCCCTGAAAAGTTTAGAAAAATTGCAGATAATTGATTATAAACATTTAGTTGAAATGCAAAACAAATTGAATAAAATATAGATGTGTTTCATATAATATTTTATCATTTATAATTACCTAGTATGGATTGGTCATTTTAGTCCCTGGTTTTTGAATTCCCCTAGGGTTTAATATGGAAATTAATGATAATTTTCAGAACTTTAAATAGGAGACAGATTATAAATTACTTACATTATCTTTTTACAGTGTTTACTTGTTTTCTCCTCGTAGAGCAATTTGCTTCCTGCCAGACAAAAGGCTCCACTCCATGTTTCTGGTAAATACCCTTATCTAAAATTTCCCATTTGTGATTATTTTGGTCGTAAGATTACTGGAAAAGTTTCATAGCGTTTGAAAATTTTATCAACTTTCTTTCATTCAATTTAATCAAGATTTTGATAGAGAGATAATCTCACTGAGAAAGATTGCTTAGTGGCCATTACATTTAACATGATAAAGAATAGTTATTATGCATGAAAGGAAGTTTATAAAAAAGAGTTTGTAATATTGTGTCATCTAAAAGGATAAAATGTCTCAATTAACCGAGAAGTGTTTTTTTAGAGTGCATAAAAGAGGAAATTTTTTACATCAAATGTAAACAGACTTCTAGAAAAATTCTACAGTCCTTTAGAAATGTTTGTGGACGTCAATTAGAAATATCTGAGGTTAGAATATTAGAGGGAAAAAATGTTCTGATTCATCCATTCCAGTTATTTGATTTCCTTATTTCATTGTTTTCTCCACTTTGTTGTCTTGGTAAAAACTTGCTTCTCTTCATTTTAATCAGTATTTTCAAATGTATTAAAATAAATACACTAATAAGAATTCTTCCTTTTGATAAGTGTCATCCACTTATGTTTTGATTTCCTGTTTTTTTCCATTAAGAATAGCATTTCTTTTATTTATGTAGAGCAGGTGTTCCTGAATTTTTTTGTGTGTGATGAATCCTTTTTACAAGAAAAATGAAGGCTTGGAACCCCTTCTCAAATATTATTTTTAAATATAGTTACTAAATCAACTAGTTGTATAAAAATACAATTAATAATATTATAAAAGAACTTGACAAAATAATTTATGTGTATTTAATAAAGAAGAAAAACTCGTAATAATAATGTCACTAGATAACTTAATGGAGAATATATTACCTCAACATTTGGTAGCTGAAGTCAGATAATTTGCAAGCTACTTTTTGTGATAGTCTATACACGGTAGAAATTGCAATCTTATGCTGCTAATAACTACCATAATCTCATACTGAGGAGGAAGATTTTCTAGATTGTAGGTGTTTAATTTATGTGATATGTTACTTCTATTTGTGGTGTCAAATAAAATTAATACTATTGCAATTTAATTCATATATTAATAGAAGGAAATGCTACATTAAATTGGAGATAAGTTAAAATGCTAATTTAAGTTCCAAGAATTTCCTAGTTAAAAACCCTTGTTGTAAAAGTGTTCTGTAGTTGCATCTTTAAAGATTTTTCGAAAGATTTTGAATAATTTTTTTCAGAAGTGCATTTATTTCCAAACTTCTCTGTCTCCTCCTTGTTTCACCTATTGAGCCCCAAGATTCTTCTGTAACTTCGATTTTTCTATTGATCTCACTTCCGTGTATTGTTTGCACTACTGATAAACATTGGTGAAATGTGAAGTTGTCAAAAATTTTAGATAAACATGCCTTCATTCCATTATTTTTGTAGCCCTTTTTTAAAATTCATCTTAAAAAGGACTGCTTTAATTTCTGATATATTGCTTCAAATTTTATTGCATATGTTTTATTTAGTATTATATCGAACATTCAAAATGCCTCATGATTGAATATCTGTGTTTTTTGTTAAGATATTGATATACATAAAATTTGTATTGAATGATTTCTTTTTCAATAATGTCTTCTGTAAATCATATATCATATGCCCGTGTAAATGTATGAAGATAAACATTATATACTTAAATGTCACATGTCATAAACATCAGAAATACAGATTGAAGATTTGATTTTCACTATCATGCATGCGTAATGTTATAACGGCAAAATTATAAGAGTGAGTGGGAGGTAAACTATGTAAAAGTTAAGAGTTTATCGTGATTACCAAATAATAATATCTGAATTGCCATGAAGCCCTCAAAATGACTCATAACCATCTCTTCCTAAAAAGTTCTTCCTGCGATACATGTAAAAATCGACCCCCTTCCCCCACCCCTTAGCTGGTCTTTGTAACATATTATAAGGCAGGAAATAATTTGGCCTCAAACTGTTAAAAGATGATTTTTTTTAAAAATTTCAATCTTTATCTAACATGACTAGAAAAAATGAAAGATAAGGTATGAAATATTGAATAATCTTTTTGATTAGATGTCTGGAAGATCATTTGTTATTTTTTGATTTAAATTCAGATTGCAGTTGTTACAAGAACGAACTTTTAATTTCTTAAAAATGTTTTTTCATAAATCTATTTCATTTTTGGAGTTTCTCACAATTTTATTTTACTTAGAATAGTAAAAGTATTATTTTTTTTTTCTGAGTGTCATGGTCTATTAGAAATGAGGCATTGAATAATGTAATGATGTGGCAATTTCCCCACTAGCCATAATCCTGTATGTTATAAAAGCCATAAATTTCAATAATTTGTTTGTGAAATAGTATACAACATTTAAAATACAAATTAAAATAAATTTGTAATCTGTGAATCTTAGTTGGTTGATAAAAGACACAGCTTTCTGTATTATCTAAAAAATCCCAATCTTGCACAAAGTCGCTGTCTCTGCAATTCATTTGTTAGATTTCATTATATATTGCACATATCCGAGAATATTCCGTTTATTGCACTTTTCAAACCCATACCAAAGCCTCGTTTCCGGTGAATTTTATCCTACAGAACATGTATAAACGAAGCATAAAGCTTCAAATCTCTATTTAAAAAAAAAAAGGATAATTTATTATTTATGTAGTAGCTTTTAACATCAAAATACAACAGGATCATTATTTGCTATGTATTTTGCTTTGTTTTCTTTAAGTGTTTGTCCATTTTCACATTGGTTTCTCGCAGGCTGTCAAGATGTTGGTCCATGGCGTGTAAGCATGCGCTGACATTACTATCTCAATGCAATTTTTTTTCTTTCCCTCTTTTTTTTTTAAGAGCATTATGTTTGAAGGAAAAAAAGAGGAGGGGAATCACACTGAATGGATTATGATCTTCCTCTTTACTACACATGTATTTGGACGGACTACATTATCATCTTGACAGCCAGCGAGGCATGTGTTGAGATGGACTACAACTAAATGAATAAAAAGTTTTGATTTTAAAAGTAAATTTGTATATCTTGTATTTTTTTTCTTCATTGAAGCTTTAAGGTTGTTAATTTCATTTTTGAATGCTTTATTTTATTATTGTTTTTGTATTGGAAAATGCAATGTTTCGTCAAAATTATCTGCAAATGACACCTCGTTGCCACTTTTATCCCAATCCGCAATGGTTAAGTTTATTCACAATGTGCAAATGTATTCTAGTATCTATGTAAATATGTGTATATCGTTTATATGATATGAATAAAGTGTATACTGATACATGGAGTTTGCTTATTGTGTGCTTTTCTCGCATTGAATTTATGGATTTTTTCAAAGATTAATGAAAACATATTTTTGACAATTCATTTTGGATCTTGAATGAAACAGAAGATTTCTATGAATGTGTGCTTCCTTGATTTTAATGCTTTTGTGGCACTAGGATATATTAAAAAAATAATTTATTTGACTTATTGGAAAAAATTGGGTTTTATTTTTGTACCATTATCGAGTGATTGTAAAACTTTGGAGTCAGTTGTTCCTTTAAAGGTTGACCTGTCTTTTTTTACTGCAAAGTGATACATTGTGTGATGATGCTAATTTCAAAGGATAAAAACAAAGAAATGCTTAGGGTCAATGAAAATGTATTACAATAAATGCCGTTCAAGTTTTAGATGAAGTCTTCCTAAATTTGGCAGGTTTGAAAAAAAAAGCAATTGTTGATAATTAATGATCAGTGTTTTTCTGATAAATTCGTTTTGTAATAAAAACCGAAGACACACAACATGAAATCATTATTAAACAAAAATTTTGAGGCAGAGCTCTAATATCACTCAAGTGTTTTATATCTAATTTCGCTAATCAAGATGTTGCAAATTCATTGTAACACGAAAATATTTATTAGTTTTGTCCCAAAATATCTTCTATTCATCTCTACACAAACACAACAAATGGTATACTCTCTGTTGATGTTGGTAGCTCATTATTCACCCCATGTGTTAAAATCCGTCATTCAATAATGAAGCGTTTATGCTATGGGATAGAATGTTTGCTAAACTGAGCGGTGGAAATACTTGGCACACTTACACAGCATTGTAAAATATTTGGCAAAAATGTAAAGGCACACGTGCGTATATAGTATCTCTAAAATATCTGGAAAAAATGTGAAGATTCGGTAAGGGACCAAAATAAGATTTTGTAATGGAATCTGTACAGAAATGACACATTGTAAGGAAGTTCTCAAAAGAAAAGTCAAGTCAAAAGAAATAAACAGTGTAATGATTAAAATTTGTACAAAAGATGTTCGAAAAAAAGCGACCATAAATATAAGTTGGTGCATGGATTGGCATCTATTGTAAAAATAGCGAGCATTTCCTGTAGTAACTGATAGTTTGGGCACGAGATCTTCATTGTACTTTCGTAGATCATGTTTCTAATGTGCCCTTGAGAATAAGAATTGTATGCTTGTGGTCATGATGGGAAAACAATATGGTTATAAGCGGACGTTGAAATAATTTTTAACATAAGTGCTGAAGGGAGTGCTGAAACCGCATTCGTGTGCGAACAGCTAGAGACGCTTCAAAAGGAATATCAAGATATCTTGCAGAAAGGTTCTGTATGTTTGAATGTTCCTAGTAAGTTGTGCTCTTTGCTAGCCCAAACACAAACGGAGAATATTTTCTGGTAGGCATGTGTATTATTATGTGGCCAAAAGTGAGAATTATGGTTGTGAGAAACATGCCAGACTGTAAATAAAAAAAAGTCTCATCAGTGGAAGCCATGATTTGCTGTAATTACCAACCTGCAGAGTGAACGAGCAGTGTATAGTCGTCCGGTTTCAACATTTACAATCTCTACAAATAATGCAGATGCAATTTTTTATTTAAGTTCCTTTCAATCATTGAATATCGTTTCTTGCGCTTGTAATAGGATTATCTTCAAATTTGAGTAATATAGCTTTCTCCAGTGTATGAATTCTGTGATATTTCCACGGCCCATATCACACTTAGGACGATGCACAATTGCCGGTGGATTTTCTGTTTTTTACATGTCATTTAGTATTTATTATGCTTATATTTCGAAAATTCAATGCTGACGCTTGAGTGCCAGTGCACAAAGTACTTTTTCTCAGTTTAAAAGTGTGGAGAAATATTTATCAAGAATTACAGAATTGCCATTCGGCGAAAAAAATAATCCTAAGAAGTTGTTGATGAGTGTACTGAAAATGAATGAGTTAAAATAAAAATACCATAATGAACCGGAGGAATAAAAAACAATAATTATTCTGGCAGATAGATGAATAAGTCACTCTGATGATTTGAGGATATGATCATTTTGAGTTGAATATGGGTATTAATGTTTTACACTGTTGTGAGCGAAGATTTGAACATTCACAAGTGAATTAGCGTGATGAGTGATGCTTGTGAAAAATGTACTGGATAATTTTGAGATGTGTGTTCCCAATTCTATATTCAGGTTTTTATGGATAGCACTACAACAAACCAGGGTATATTGGTAATGATTCACTTGAATCTATTTTAGAGAATATGTTTATGCTGCGAGGCCCCATATAGGTGCTGCATCCATAAGAATACTCCTAATTACTTGTTTATAAAGAATGATATTATTTAAAAAAAGATAATTTTAAATGGAAATTAAAAAAATTGTAAAATTTCGCACAATTTGGTAGTCATCTTTATACATAAATAAATGTTCAGGTGCTTTAAAAATATAAGACGAAAATTAAGACGAAACTTCGAACCTACAAAAGAAGCTGGAGCTAGTCAAAATTAATTTTCGTTACATTGTAATTGCATCAGTCGTTGACGTCACCTCAAGTGCAATGACTATTTAAAACAGACTTTGTTCAATACTCTGTTCAGGGCAATTATTGTTCATTTTTGTGTCATTTAAAGCCATTTTTGTGTCATTTGCAACGGCGACGATCTTCCTATTTGCGAGAGATATGAAAATTTCGATCAACATCACAGTTCATATTTAGCTTTCTGCATAGCTTTAATTATTCCCACCTACGTTTATAATTCTTAGGCCTTTTCACCCACTAATAACACACCATTGTATGATTTGCGACGTATTTGCTTAATTTTGTAAAAACCTGCAGTTCTTTCGTAATCCACAATTGTTATGTTTCGTTTTTTTAATTCTTATGGGATTTTCTTTCCTCACTCAAAGTTTTGTTAATTTTTTGTTGGAACAAGACCTTTTAGAGAGCAGTTTTTATGGTATTGATTTTTTTTTAAACTTAGGGAAAAACTGTACACAGAATTGTACAAAAATTGTGTTATTGTCCCAAATGACTTTTATAATCAACACTCTGAAATTTTTATTTATTTTTTTGGCGTATAATCCTCAGATTATAGGCTGGCAATTACGATACTTTAATAAGATATTTACTTATTATTATTTTTTTTTTTTAGCTGTTTTCAAATTTAGTTTTACCACAATGAATCTTCTACCAAAAAATACTTTACTTGGTTCTTAAGAGAATGAATTTTATAGACCACAAAATTATTAGAGGTTAAATTTAACCTTTATACCAATATGAACTTATATCTATCAATCACGGCCATAATTTCTAAAGATTAAAGTATAAGTGACAATATATGAAAAAAGTGATTTATAAATGAAGTGTTATTGTTTTTATTTGTTTAGTTTTGCTTCTAATAAAAAGTTTTGTGTGTTTTTAAAAAAATAAGAAGACACAATTTTTTTTTTTTTTTCCAGAAACGCATTTTATTATTTATATTTAAACATGCTCTTAAACATAAGAAACAATTGCTTCAACAATTATAATCCTATAGCTCTTGTTAAACGGATAACAACACATCGAAAATGGGGGAGAGGTCGGAACAAAATGCTTTTATTTGCTTTCGAGAGGAAAGGGGCGGTCTGCTGATGTGCACGGGATTGCCAAATGTACGTGCAAAAAAATTAGAAATAGGATTCAAACAATGAATCTTGAAAAACTTTTCATATCTCGTGAAAATGAAATAATTTTTCAATAATAAATGATTTAAAAGAATAATATTTAGTAGAAACTTAAAATAATTTAATTTTCTTAAACCTTAAGCTTCCAACTTTAAAATTTTGGGTAAATATTTAGTCATTGTTAAGTCTGAAGATATTATAACTGCCCACTATATAAACCACCAAAAAATATTCATTGCATTTAGAAATATTTGTTATAAATATATTTTTTTAATACTTAGAAAAAATAAAAATAGAGAATATTTGCATACCGGAAGTAACCTCTAATTAAAAACGTTGTTCATCTCAGAATGTCTTAGCGCATGCAGTCTGAATACGCATGCGCTGTTGCATCATATGAAGTATATAATTGCTAAAGCTACCATATTGACTCAGTATGCAAAATATCGTTATCTGCTAAAATAAATAAATAAAAACCCATGGACAGGGTTTTTTTTTAGATAAACACAAGAAATTATTGCAATAAAAAAAAAAAAAACTTTTTAAATACTTTTTGCTCTATTTTCTATTCGTTTTTTTTATTTTTATTTTTTATTTTACGTTTTTGCTAAAAATTATTCGCAAACATATGAGGTGCATTTTTTTCAAATCCTTTTAAAAACTGGCAGTTTTTGTGTGTACTGTAAAATAATAATAATAATAAAATAAACAATATGCAATGGGAAAAAATGACATCGGAATGTTAAAAAAAATGAATAAATAAAAGAACAGTTATTATGAGCGCCTTAAGGAGTTACAGTAAGCGACACTTAAGGTTTCTCAAATGTATGGAACAATACACTGACAGAAAGCAGCATAATGTACACTGGTAACATAGTATTTACAACGAACATCCATAAAGCATACATGACACCGAACATAAAATGACACTGAACATTTAGACACTAAATACAATATCTCTGTATGGCGATTATTTTGAAATGATATTTTACAAATGAGCAGTCAGGTATGAAACAGCAATACACTGAATACATTAATTCACATTGATTTCTTAAAATAAAACATACATATAAAAATGTACTGCCTGTAAGGTTAAACATTGCTACGTCCATTGAAAAGTTTTGAAAAGTAGATTTCATGAATCCACTTTTAATTTTATGTTGAGAGCAGAAAAGTGTTTCTTTTGTAGAGACATTAACCATCTGCTTAGTACATGGCATCATTTCTGGATGAAGTTTTTTATTTAAGTTATTCATATATTTGCCAATAAATCATGGTGCCGACAAATGATAAACCGCATTGTAGCTGATTTAAAAAAGAAAATTAAAATTCTTTTATTTCATTCAGATGACTGATGACTGTATCCTAACTGTTTCGATTAAAAAATAAAAAGAAATTATTGCAATCTCAATATTTTTCGTTTTAATAAAATTCTTAAGTTAGAGCCGAACATTTTCTGTTTTTCTGTACATAAGAAACTAAATCAGACATTTAAAGAATCTTATCTTATTTTAATATCTTGTAAAAAATAAGATATTTAGAAATAATTCATCTTTGAAAATATGCAAATAGCAAAAGAAAATTGTTTTAGCGAATTTAAATTTATGCTTTCATAAACCGTTACTTATTTAGATACTTAGAATAGGTATGTTCATAATTGAATCGGTCTTTTCATAATTGAATAGGTATTTTCATAATTGAATAGGTGTGTTCATAATTGAATATGTCTTTTCATAATTGATTAGGTATGTTCATAATTGAATAAGTATTTTCATAATTAAATAGATGTATTGATAATTGAATCGGTCTTTTCATAATTGAGTAGGTGTATTGAATATGTCTTTAATAATAGTAATTGAATATGTCTAAAGAATAGGTCTTTACATAATTAAATATGTCTTTTCAATTGAATAGGTGTGTTCATAATTGAATAGGTGTGTCCATAATTGAATAGGTCTTTTCCTAATTGAATTTAACGGGTGAATCAATTTTTTTAATAATTGAATTCAAAATGAATAAGAAAGTTACTAACAATCTGTAATGAAAGAGTCAAATTCGACAGAAATTAGAGAACAATAAGCAGAGCTTGGAAACAATGACATGGAAACAAATAAAAGGAATGTTCTTCCATAGTTCCAAATAATGAAATTAAAAAAAAAAAAAAAAAAAAAAAATGAAAAATGCATTCTACAAAATGGAACGAATTTTTTTTTTTTTTTCGATTCGAAGCTTTTGGTGTGCTCTGAAAAAGAAAAAGTTTGGCAATCATCTGCAGCCGCCGAAGGAAAGGTGGACATGGAGGGGGAGAGAGGGTTCTTACTCTGCATAGAATGGTGAAGAAACACGCGTCAAGGAATGAGAAAAACGCTTTAGAAAAATGCTCGTTGTTTCATCGTGTTTCTGGCAAACAGGCACATGAGAAAAGTATTGAAGACCGTTCCGCATAACAAAAAGGCACACCAAAACCAGTCTTTGATTGGGAAAAGAAAAGTGCTACAACAAACCCTACAGCTTGCCGAAACTATCGAGTCATCGAAACTGAACGGATGATTCACTGATGACGCCACGCTATGCTAGATTCGGAAAGTGTGAACGAATATGAAGATCCCAGACAAAGTAATGCAAGGTTAGCGAATGGAATGAAATCTAATTGGCTCACAGAATGATTCCTCTTTCTAAATTATATAAAAAGTTCTTTTCCATCATCATTTCTAAAGATTATTCGAAATCTAATCAGACACTGAATAGGAAATTTGCTTAGTTCTGTGGCATTGACTATTTTTGCTTCAAATGGCGCACCGAAGGCACCAAGTTCAGAGGTTTTCGAAAGTATGAACGAATAATGGACATGATGATATCAACATACCTCATTCATAATTCAAGTAGCAAAGAGGATGAAATCTAATTATATTTAGAGAATGATACGCTCACCAAAAACTAACAAATTATAAGACCATTAGTCAACAAAACTAAAGGAGATATATGGTGTACTCATTTTATAAATCTGATTAAATACTTATTATTTTTCATTTAGCTTTTTGTGGCATTTGCACAACTTTGTCAATGTAGTCAACTTTAATCATCACGTAGTTAGTTCATTTGTTTTGAATGAATTATAATTCTGTTCTCTTTTCGCCATGAAATTCAGGGGACATGAAAACCACGCCGATGTACCCCCCTACCTTGTGTAGATCTCGCTAGGGAGCACATCAGGAGGTCTGTTTCTGGGACCGTCGCTTCACGAATCACGAGGACGAAGTTTTGTGGAATATTCGAACGGGGAAAAAGTGGCGCAATTCTTTTTTTAATCCAGTACTATCACAATTCCGCTTCTGGAAGAAGGCCGTGTAAAAGCCACGTCGCTGCTGATGATCAGCTACTAATTACGTTCGGGTTGAGGTACTACAGAAGAATTTTCAAATGTACCCAACGAATTTTCATTAGGCAGTTAACTTTCGACTTGAAGGGTAAAAAAAAGGGACACGATACGATACAGAAAGATGAATTTTGTCTGTTGAATGAGCAGTGATTCCTGTAAAGGAAAGAGACCCAGTCTCCACTTTTCCAACTCGAAAACTATCTCTACCTGAGCTTCAGTTACAGTTATGACGAAAGACCCTCTCTAAACTTCGAGTAATGCTACGCTCAGCTGCAACACACAGGCAGGGGAAATCCAGAGGGAAGGCTGCAGCGTTTCCTCCCTCATCAATAGTGTCTTTTGGGCTCATCATTGCTACCAGCTTGGTAAAAAAAAAAAAAAACTGAAATTACTGACAATCTCAATCATAGACAGTGACATAGTCTACAAATTTCGGATAAGTAAATCTTTCATCTAACAGTTTGATAATGCATTTAAAAAAATCAGAACAATCTATATTTCCTGATGAAATTTGGACTGTCCAATCATGGATTAAAATAATAGTAAACTGATGTGAAACAGGCAAAAATAAATTCGATGAAAATTTTTGAATTCATTAAAAAAAAATTTAAGATGTTCCTAATATCTTGGACCATAACTAATATTATTTAGAAAAATATCAAGTTCTTAAATAGAAGGATTTCTTAAATGTATGATCAAAGATAGTAATAATAAAGATCACCATTGTTATCTAAGTCGAAAATTAGCACTTCTGTACAATTCAGCTAACGATTAGGAAGCACCGCAACTTATCGTCTGAACCACCCCTGCGCATTAGAATGCTAAGGCCAGAAAATAAATATTTTTTAATAATAAACGTTCAACTCTCTAATCTTATATCAAAAATGGACTAGAACTTTACAAGGAGAGAACACACAAAAAAAGAAGTCCTACTCGACAGAGGGTAACTTTCCTAAATTTGTACAGTGAACTCCAGTATAGAGAGCGACATAGAAGGTAATTACACAGAGAGATGGACATAAAAGATTCGTCTGCTCTCTTCGAAAAATGCTTCAGAGGAAATGGTGGAACACCCTCTCGAGTTGTTCCGGATTTGAATGGTTTCTTTTATTCGAATGAGCTTCTTCGAGTAATGTCTTTCTTTCTGGCCACATATTAACCTTCCGATAGGCATACATGTATAGAAAAAAATTTAGACCAGAGGGGGACAAACAAATTTTTTTTTTTCATATATGGTGAATGAAAGATCCAACTCTTATAACATCCCTCTTCTTATAACATTACAAATTATAAATAGTAATTATTTGTTGATTTATTTAGTACCCTTGGATCATATTTGACACCCTTGAGCCACGTTTAAATTAAAAAAAAGGGAGTCTCGAGCTAAATTTAGAAGAAACAATTTGATCCTCACACATGTTATATTTGCTTTCTTCTAAGCTTATGTAAAAAAAAAAAAAAACATCCAGACTAATCTGTGACGAATTGTGTGAGTTTCATGGAGCAGAAAGTTAATATTTTTAGTTTCAGTTATAAGATTTGAAATGAATTTTGCTAACCATTGAAATCAGAGGCAACTCGTGAGACACAAAAGACTGTCTAAATTCTGACAGCCAGACAAAGTGAACAGACATGAAATTTAAGGTCAGCCATGTTTCAATTCGACAGCTATTCTAGTTGCAAACTGTACACAGAGGCAGCAACAATGTTTCATATATAAGTTTATATATAAAGAGAGATTTTTAAAAACACAATTTGACACCTAAATTCCATGTATTGACAAGAAAAAACAAGATTTCTCTTTGCACGGTGAAGTATTTATACATTTTTAATATATATATTTATATGTATGTATATATATATATATTCATTTATTTAATATATTAATATATATTATATACGTGTGTGTGTTTGTGTACATACAACAATAAGTAGTATATATTTATATATATATATACGTAATCTTATGGAATAATATAATATTAGTTATATGCATTTTTATGTACAACTATTAAGAGAAAAGGAATTGGACCATTTGTTCAGAGATGCGGGAAGATTCCCAGGGAGCAAGGAGGAGGAGATTTCCGTCCACCCTTTTCATTGGCAGGTAGGTTGTTCGAAAGACCTCTCAAGACTTTGCTTTTAGATAAATTATTTCAGTCCTATAAATGGGAAATTAATAATACTTTCGATGCAATAAAACCATAATTCCATACATTCAATTTGTATTTGAGCAACATTTTAAAACTACACTCTCGATCAATCTTTCCTGCAATGCAAGGGTAGAGAGTTTTTATTCTGAAAATTATCGTTCGACAGATGAAGAGTTGGTCTTTTTTTTTTTTTTTTCTTCTTCCACAATCTTTCGATCTACTTGGGGAGTCGGAGAAACAGAGGGGCAAGTCTGTTGAAGGTGATGATGCTGGAAATTATCGTTTGGCAGTTGGGTTCGTCCCAAGATGTTCTTTCTTCAGTGGACATTCACCAAACGAGCTACTTGGGGGGGGGACGAAGAAACGGAAGGGAAGTCTGCTTCCTATTTGCAATATCACAATTCCTTTGGAGTCGGTGGCGTCAAGCATCGCACCGGAAAAAAAGAACCAGATCGGTTGACTGAAATTCGGTTATTTCTGGCGGTTGAAAGTCTTCCAGAAACAAGCACAACCAAAACGTGACAGAAACTGAATGTTTCCCTTTCGGGAATGAGTCTGTCTGGAAATCGGCAGAAAGTCCTACACCTCCCAAGAGGTTACATGAAATAAAATGCAAATGATTTCTGTCGGCATGCGAAACCCAATCAAAGGAACTTCGGTAAAGAAAACCATGGTTGAGAAGCTGTGTCTGGTATCCGTCCTGTTGTTCCAGATGCGACGCGCTTTTTGGAAATGCAATTCTAGAGACTAGTTCTCGATTCAAAAGAGATGAGACTGTCAGTTTGTGTTCGCGGGACACCCCTTGGGCAGCAACAACTTCCAGTTCTAGTTTTTCACCTGCAGTTCGGACTCAAGGGTCAACACAGCGCTGCAAAACACAAATAGGTACACAATTAACCAATGAATTATAAGCTAAAAAACATGTATTTGATGCTTAAAACATAAATATCACTGAAACAATTTAGATGATTTATAATAACACAATTACTTCATATTTTTAGCTGTTTTTAATGCAATGTTGTGGTAACATACCCTCCTCTGTTTTTTATCTTCTTCCTTTTTTTCAAGGTCAAATATCAAGTATGTTGAAAAGCAAGCCCTATTTTAGTGGGCATTTGCTTCATTCTTTCCACGTCTTGATAGATTTTAGTTCTCCTCTAATTTGAAATTTTGTTCTTCATTCGTCTACATGGCCTTCTTTTCATACTTAAATCACGAGGAATAAATAGTTCTAGGCCTACACCGAGGAGGAGGACTGACTGAGCTTGTCCACCCTGCAAACATATATATGAAATGCGCTTACGTGTTAAAAATTTATGACCACTTACTTCATAGACCCAATTGTTTTTCAATAAATCAGTGTTTTTCATATAGGTGTCAATTATATAATCGCTCCTAAATGTATTGATTAATCCGGTGGTTTTCCTGGTTTAGTTTTATTAAATGTTCATCGAAATATTGAAGTTGACATAAACGATGTAAAAGAGAAAAGAAGATTGAATTTTAATTCATAATTTGTTAATGTAATTTTAAAAAAATTAAATTTATATATTTTGTGCAACACTTCTTAGTTTTAATATTCTCTTTTTTTTTATGTATTTGAACCAAATTAACAAAAGGAAATTTTAGTTCACAGTTAATGTTCAATGTTCTCTTAATTCCCAGCCAGTGTTCTATTTACTTTTCATTCATCTCTTTCAGATTTTTTTCTTTAAATTTGGCTTATAAATGCCATTTTGTCTAGTATGTTTTTTTATGTATGCGAAAAATTCTCAAAGTAATCGATTTTTTTTTCTCTTTTTTTATTATCAATCTATATGTTATTATTGTTATATGTATCTTTTTCAATTATAAATTTTTTCATGAGGCTAAATGTAGAAATTTTTAATATTTTGTAATTGAAAATGGTTTCTCTCCAAAATAATTGTAGAATATTTTATAGAGTGAATAATTTTAGAAGTGGAAAATTGTAGAGGGTGGATTACAGAGGTGGGTAGTCGGAGTTATGAACAAGGAATCGGGAGTCGAGTATTTTTGTATGAATCGGGGCCAGGAGGCGGTATAAAAATCTGACCCCGACTCTTTTGTACTATATTTATTTTTTCAAAATTTGTTAGGATTAATGTTTAAATTAATTGTTAAGGAGGCAATTCATTTGTATCCTTCACTATTACAAACACTGGTAACTTACTGCTTTAGTAGCAAACTAAATAAGTGTTAGAAAACTTTTCTCAGCATTGAGGCTTATAAAAAGTTATCTTTTATCAACACTGAAAGAAGATCTTATAGAAGCTATTCTATTATTATTAATAAATAAGATTGAATGCATTACAAAAAGAGTATTTGGGGGATTAAAGTGTGCAATTTTCTTTTACTTATCCGCAGCTATTTTATAATACTTTATCTATTCATTTATTATTATTATTTTTATAGGATATATATTTTTTGTAAGTAATCTCCTACATGATTATCTTTTAAGTGAGTGCAAATACTACATCTTTAAAATTGTTAAAAAATTTGTTAATGCAAAAATGTTTTTACAGATATGAGTTTAATAAAAGTCTTTCAATTTATTTTTCAAATTTTACTAAATCCATTGGTAAAGATCGTAGTTCACAAAATTATTGTCAAGAGTCAGGTGTCGGGAGTCGGCACAAAAAACTCGACTCAGGAGTAGGAAACTTTATAACCGACTCCTCATCTTGGTTGATTTTAAAAAGAACAGTAATGTTAGTCCTTGGTTCCAATGGAATAAACTTTATATTTATTTATATGCAAAATTGTACACCGACTTAAGCCAGACGAACACCAAGGCGTGAAGTTGTTGGCCCCTCACTAGTTTTACCACGCCACATCTGAGACTTATGATTGGTCGACTCTCAATGCTTTGGCGCGAATGCGACTTTTTGTCGAACATATCATTTATCAAGTAACCGGTATATTGCTGCAGTGGATCTTGAAGTGGGCTTCATTTTATTGATTAAGCGCACTAGAGGAATGTGATGATTCTAATAAAGTGATCAAGCTATGATGTTGAGAACGCAAAGGGACTCACCCCTGATGAGGACGCCCCTGGTCAGAGGATGGAGCAGACGGCGCCGTGGCACCCCTGGGGCAGTAGGGGTGCGCTGTGATGTTGCCCGTGTGCAGCGCGGGAAGGCGCCACTGCTGGGCGCTCACTGGCTAGACAGACAGAGGGAACACTGGGTCAGCATTCAATAAAACACAACACACAGAAAAGCTATTACCTTTTTTTTTTTAAACTTACAGAAACTCAAAATGTCTCATTTACATGTACTACAGGTATTTTTATAATTCCTATGCAAATCCAGTTTTCCGTGAACTGTACAGAAAATTATGGAATTATGGAAATAGATCTCACAGTTCTTTCTTTGTTTTTGGGAGTAAAAAAAAATTATATATTGAATCCCTTTGAGAACTTCCAATGGGCCACAGTTTAAAAAAACACTGGTTTAATAGATTATGAAAAATAAGTTTAAAGTACTGGGGTCAGTATGGGAATTTAATATTTTTGAGAGTTTACATTAAAAAGTTGAATATAAATGATCTACACGTATATTTAGTGTTACTGTTAAGATAAGAAACTAAGTGAAAGAAGAAGATAAAAACAACATACCCCTTGTGAAGTTTTCGGTGGCGTTGGACTTCTTCGTCATCTGCTTGATGAAAAACCGCCTCTCCAAGTTGTTGCTCTGCGTAAACAAGTGGAAGAGGAGTTTTTAATCTGTCACGCACGAAGAAAAAAGGCACATAACTGCATCCACATAACACAAGAAGCATGCTGGAAGCTACTCCGCACTCCCATTGTTATTTCTCACTAATCTCTACAGCAGTCAAATGAGATAAATTTTCACCGCATGCAAAATGTACTTCACTGCTCGTTGCTGGATAACTTACAGTAACGCCAAAGACTGCTTCTGAGGTTCAGTTTAATTCCCGCCCCATCCTGCTCTGGTTACATAAAAGATTGACTGAGTTTACTCAACATGCTTCGCCGCTGAGGAATTTATTATAATACGTAATAAGGCTTGATAGCTAGTACATTAACTAAACATTCCATTCCATTTCCATGCCTAGACTGTGAATGGACATGGGAAAAAAAACCCCGAAAGAGATACAGTACTCTGCTCTGCACCGTTATCTTAAGCCGCATTCCGCATTTTCTTATCTTAAGCAGCATTCACACCATGGATTTCATCGTCAAGGCGTAAAGCGTTGATCAATCACAAGCCTCAGGAAGCCACATCTGAGATTTGTGATTGATTGATGCCCCACGTCTCGCCGCTGAACGTCTTGGTGTGAATGTATCTTTAATGGGTAAAACATGTCTGTGGATAGATCTGCAAGAGGATCAAGGAGGAGAGTGGAGGGATAGTGGATTAAATAAAAGAATGAATGGTGTAGGCAATTATTGAAACAGAACGATATTACAATGTTAACGTAAGCAGATTGGCAAAGTTACGTCTATAGTAAAGTCTGAATGTTAACGTCTATGGTAATTGAAGTAAATTACATAAAGTTTGCACTGCAAGTCACTGAAGCTTCTGGCGTGCAGTCAGGAGGTGGATCCATTGGTGACAATGGGTTCACTATCCTGTATTCACGTTGTCTATCTGCATTATTTTTTTTTGGGGGACTTTTTGGATTGGTCTTAAGAGCCTCGTTACTTTCCGTAATACGTTTCCTCGATTTGTGTTTTCACCTTCATTGCATAGAAAGTCGATATTATAAAATTTCACCAAAGACTTCACTTATTTTTGGATTTCACACGGATGCAATTTATTTCATTTTAAGTTTTTACTGTTATTTTGAGTTAGATCTAGCCGAGAACTTTCAAATGAGCCCTTGAACATCACCTCCTTGATAGTTCTGGATAGCGAGTAATAAAGCGGGAACTGACTGCGTAGCGCCAGATTGTTTATCAACTCTCCATCCCTTTCCCACATCCCACTGTATAGCTTTCCCCACATTAGAATCTTTCACCTTTCTCTACTTAAATTTTCAAAATTATATATAGTTTTCAAGCTGGACATGAAATCATAACACTCCAATCCTGAATCGACTATCCATACGAATCGATTTTATATATGTTTTAACGTCAAGGATATGGTAGTTTGGAAAGTCTTCCGTTGCATTCTAGATAGGGGAGAGCAGTGGAAGGATATTCGATGGATGCCGCCCCTGAAGGTTTTCGTTTCGAACTGTGAGACAACAGTATAGGTTGAGAATAGCACGTCTCCCTTAGTGATGCAGTATCCTGTATTGCACTGCTAACCGCTGTGAGGCTAACCATTTCAGGTTAAAGGGGATAGAAGCCATTTAGAAACAACAAAACAATAGCAAGTTAAAGGTGTTTTAGTCCTCCTCGACGAAATAAGTTCAAGTTTAGCTTCACAGAGGATTTCATAAGGAAAAACTGGTCCAATACTCACATAGTTAAATCGACAGCGGCGAAGCATATTGACGAAACTTTCTCTAAATATAGAGTGGAAATTTACATTTAAAAAGTGATATCATATCTTCTATCCAAAACGATGCCCGAAATATAGTAAAAACGAATCGCTTTCGGCTACCATTTTGATCATCATTGATATGTCTGGAAGAAATCTAGATGTCTGGTTGAAATCTAGAATACTGTACCTCTGAGAAAGTCGCCAATCTTGCAACCCCGGAATATTTCGTCATTTTTTTTAGACTTACAATACTGTAATTAGAGGAATTGTTTCTTTTTTTCGAACAATATATTCACTATTTTATTGTTACTTTTATTATTATTTGCAAAATTTTTATTTATAGCAAATAAGAACAGAAATATATATGCTTTTAAATAATTATTCCAATAAATTGTTGATTCTTCTTATGACGTATTTCGGTCACTGGTACAGAATATAATCAATTTTTATGACGCTGCCACTCATGAAAATATCAAATAAACAACAAAAACGATTTTTTACATCAATAACTTATATTTGATTCTCAATTTTCTTTTTAATACTATTAACATAGTTAAAAAGTTTAGTAGCACTCTTTATTATATTTATTTATGATTATTATATTTATTTGAAATAATGTTACTTTTTATTCTTAATGTTAGCTCACGACCAAACGCCGCTCGAGCGCATTAAACTTTTCTATGGTTTTGTGATGTTTCTTTTTAATGTTGGTGACATAATTACGGTTTTGTGGCAACTGTTATTTGAATTCGCGCTGAAAAATGTAACTTTTTAATTTTAGAACGTTACTTCACAGATGTAAAAAAAGCCGTTCTATTTCGCTAAAAATCACTATTTCAACAGCTAAAAATCACTATTACGTCAACAGCTATTAGTAGCCAAACAGCTATTTCGTCAAATTTCATTACTTAAATTGCTTTTACGTCAAATTTTATCGCTTTAACGTCAAATATTATCACAATCCTGCCAAAAAATTTTCCTGAAACTGTTTTTACACCAAAATTTATCTCTTTATCGCCAAATTGTTTTCACTAAAAGAAATTTTATTCTTAAAATGCTTTTTCGCCAAATGCTATCGCTTTATCGCCAAATTATTAGGTGGAATTTTGTTTTGCTAACCCAAAAAAAAAAAAAAAAAAAAAAAAAAAAAAAAAAAAAAAAATCTGAAAGGTGATTTATCTGGTAGCCGAAAACGAATGTTTTGATACAAATCTTAAAATTTTAGAGAAATATTAAGAAAGCAAGGAATTTCTATATTTTTTTAAGTCATTGATTTACAGTTTTCGAATATCATAACTTTTAAGAAAACTTACTATATTTTTTCTTTTCAGGGGAAAAAAAAAGAACCATTCTACTGTAATGAATGTAGGTACGGCTTTTGAATTATTCATTATTTTCATTTTACTCTTCCATGTAGTTTAAAATTATTTTAAAGATAATACGAATTTTTAATACTTTTTATGTTATGAAATGTGTTATTCACTACTAAGGCTGTTATTTATATTTTTAAAATTAAATTAAATGATATCTATAGACATTTGCAAAAAAAAAAAGATCTCTAGGTAAAACTGAATTATAATGAAACCGTAAACTTGCTTTTTTAGCCCGGAGAAATTTCTTTTTAATTTCATTAAGTGTTTTACAAAAGCACAAAGATGTCACAAATTAAGGCATGCATGTTTCTTATTCATTATTACATTTAATTAATAATACTGATGTCATTTTAAAGCGTGTAACCAGTTCTATAAACTATTTGGTAACACTACCAACTTGGTTATGGTAAAAATTTTTATTTTGAAGTACATAAAAGGTCAGATAAACTGTTTGGTGTCATAACTAAATCAATTATAATTACGAAAGGTACTTCTAAGCCCATAACCAAAATGAACAACTTCCTATATCCCATGGCGTAATTTCCTAATTGGGTACAATTACTAACAATACTAACAATAGGATTTTCGTAAGTTTATAAAGCTATGAATCGGATATGGTCTATAATATCAATTGCGTATGGCTTCATTAACTATACAATCTACTTTTGGTGATTTCCCGAAGCTCATAATCAATTCCGTAATTCGCATATTCGGTACTATATAAAATATGGAACATTCACTAACATTCGATAGTCAGTCACATAATTCGTTTTGTGTAAATTGCTTTTAGTCATTGATGTCGTTGATAATCTATTCCATAATTTTTTTGACATCACTAATAGGTCATTTATAGATAGTGACTGTCACTTGCAAGTCTGTAACTAATTCCATAACCTTGACACTTAACTGACAGAAGTTCCTGGTGTTATTCTAAATTCTTAACCAATTCCATAATCCATACATCATTGACAGAACAATTCTGGTTAATGTTGTCACTTGTAAGGTTGTAACCAATTGTATAACCAAAGATACCTAACCGATTGTAGTTTTTGGTGCCATTCTAAACTCTTCCATAATCCATATGACATAATTTACAAGCAGTAATATGGCATAATTTACAACCAACCGATTGCAATTTTTGACGTTAATTTAAGCACTTAATTAATTTCATAATCATCTGACATCACTAATAGGTCAATTATGGCTACTGGTTGTCACTTCTAAATACAACCAATCCCATAATCCATTTAACATCACTGGCAATTTGTCAATTTTGTTTACTGGTTGTTATTTACTGGGCTTCCAATAATTTCTACTACCCACTTAGGGTGGTTGCCAAATTCGTAAATAGAACTGGTTCAAGCAGGGAGAAAATCAACATTTTGGTTAAAATGAAATGCGGCAGACCGTCAGATCGAGTGTATGCGCACTGGCAACAAAAGTAACGTCACACAAGAGCAGTGCACCAAGCAAGCAAGTCAATACAACATCTAGCATATATCAAAAGCTTTCATAACAACATTGAATAACACAAGGATATACACACATTGACATCGCCCAGGGATTTGCAGAATGTAAACATTTACCACATCAGTTTTGATTGCTTCTTCTTGAGAATCGCTTAATGATTTTTAATCTACTCAATAAGATGATTTCTGAACAACCAGATTGATCGAAAATCGCATTCAAACGATATTTCAGACGAATCCGGTTCAATATTTAAGATCGCATTTGAGATCTTAAGAAATAGCAATCAACACTTAGATTAAAAAAATTTAGTATTTAATTCAAAAATTAGACTTTTAAATAAGCTATGATCTTTTATTCTGAATACCAAACAGTATAATTTGTCATGCACACCCTTAAAAAGGGCAAAATAATTTATTACATGCAACGCAAGATATTCATACACTCTCCAGTGTAGTTTCTTTTGCAGAAATACTGCTCAGTGAAGGCAATTTTTTTTACTGCATTCAAGTTTTTAAAGAAACCCTATTTTGATTTTTTAATAAAACAGTCGAAGAAATATTGAGATTGAAATTTGGAAGTGTTGAACAATTATGGTAAATTGTAGATTCACTGCATAATGCCGGGTGGAGTGAAATCATGAATTCTATAAGCTTGGTGTGAAACTTGAAAACGAAGCTGAATTGAACGATCTCAGGTCAGCAAAAGGGATGGCTATGATAAAAATTATGTAGGAGTAGCAAACCCCCAAGAACAATTACGGCGAATGTTGTTTTTTTAAATGTTGGTAAGCTTATAATACTAAAAAGGTTAAAGAATATTGTATATTAAAATCTTGATAAATTAGGATTAACTGTAGTATAAATAAGATTATGCTTTGAAACCTTCGCAGGAATGTTTATTCTTTTATTTGCTGATCATCTGTTGATCCCATGTTCCACTTATGTAAGCCATGAACAGGCAAAGAAATATCGGAAGACATTACTTTCTAGGAGGGCTTTTTAGAACTGATTGCTCTGTATTTGTGTGTAGTATGGGAGAAAATTCAGAACATTCTCATCAGATTGATGCAAGACACTTTTGCAAACGTTGTCACCATCACTACATAATCTTCTCATTTCAAAGAACAATGATTGTTATGGATTTACCACCAAGGGATTCAAATTTGAGATTTCCTGCATGTTATCATTGGGTTACAAGCGGAGTTAGGCATGTGTTATGAGGGCGTTAAATCCCTGTGCGATGTCGAGAAAGAAAGATAGGTAGGTAGAGAGATAGAGATAGAGATAGATAGATAGATAGAGAGAGAGAGAAAGAAATACTTTTACGAGGAAGATGTCCCGCTTTTATGCAGTGTGTTGTTGCTGCATGCACAAGGAGAGAGGAGACACAACAATTACAAAACAACATTCAATATTTACAAGGCAAACACCAAAATATTAAACAGATAAGGCGAGCTCCACCACGCCACAGACACATTACACGAAAAATGAAAATGACCGTTGATAACACAGGGTGTCCAAAGAGACAATAAAAAGAAAGTAACTGAAAAGAAAAGAATTTTTAAAAAGAAAATAACTGAAAAAAAAAAGATTAAGGTGAGAAAAAACTCAATTAGTTCAACATATTCAAATGGCATGGCATAAATTTTAATAATTTTAATGAATAAGAAATTATAATTTTTATAAACTACACTAAATCGTTACATTTTTGAAAAAATTCCCTCATTAAATTTTTTTGATTCATAATTTAATACAGTTAAATTTATGGTATGTCATATGAATATGCTGCAAGAGTTTTTTTTTTTTTAACTTGATTTTTTTCTGCTTTCTATTTTTAAAAACTATCAGAAGAAACTTCAAGAAATCTATGAAGTCTTTTATCTTCGTGGAAATTTTCCATTTATTTTTAAAATGGAATCTTTTTAATTTGTGAATTCGTCAAAAGGTTTCACATCCATGAAATGATTTTGCCTATGAACTGTTGTTTGAAGTAAAGCTTTTTGAGTTTCGTATAAATTATAATTTTTTTTTAAATGGATGGATTGAAAATCAGTTCAGTTATATTAGAATTATCAAGAAAAAAATGCTTCTAATGACTAAAATCAATTATCAATAGTCTTCTAAATAAATTATAATTTTATTTGCTAATTTATTCAAAAAGTCACCATCGAGATTTCTTAACCGTGTACCACTTTTTTGTGACTTAGTTAATATTGATTTTGAGAAAATTTAAAGTTTTTATTTATAAACAATATAATTTTGAATATGAAATAAAAACGCTGTATTTAAAAATATAAGAAAATATAACACGTTTAAAGTATTTATTTTGATGCCACTGCATTTAAAATCAATTTTTAAAATAAATATAATGAATTTTTTTAATTATAATATCATAAAGAATAGCTTTTAAAAAAGAATAAGAAATTCTTCCTTTTTTCTCTAATTTTAAAATGTATAATTTAGGCTTCTTATTTATTTAAAAGAAAGAAATCAGTTTGTTCAAAAATTTTGTGAATAACCCCAAATTTTATAAGTAGAATTTCCTGAAGATTTGTTTTTAGAATAAGAATATTCATAAATTTACCCAATTATATTTTTGCATCAACTCAAAGTTTATTAGAAATATTTTAATATCATAATATAGACATGTTATAAATATAGCTATATCAAACATAATTTTTGGATTCAAAATGGAGAATTTTTCTTTTTTGTGGCTGTGGCGTGGTTGGGTTATTAAATAAGTCAAAGACACATCAAATTACAGACAACATAAAATCATTCAAAAGGAAAAAACATTGACAGATATATAACAACATTGATATAAGTGTATACACAATAATACAATATTCACATGCAATTTCCTTGCAAATTATGTAATGGAAACATTTAGTTAATAACTTAACATATTATATCCATAAATTAAAAGAATATATTGAACTATATATCAAATTCACTGCTTTGCAAATGACGTGCAGCGCTCAACACAAAACATGTACATGTATAAAAAAGCATTTTTAAGAGTAAAGTTAAATGAATAGTTAATGCAACCATCTTAAATAAATACACAAATAAAAGTTTGTAAATACCAGAATAACAAAAGAATCTTTCGTAGTGTTATTTATTTATTAGAACTCATAAAGCGACGTCCCTTTTTCGTTAAGAAATAACAAGACCATTTTGTCATACAAAATATTCATTGCTTTTTATCGCTCCCTCTATTTTATTACTATTATTTAATTAAAGTATCACAAGAAGAACCTTATTTTGAGTTATAAGTGTATATATTACAGCATTTATTACATTTGTAAAATACTAAATATATACTAGCTTAACGTTAAAGTAATGCATTTTTGTTTTTGAATGTTTTTCTTCATTACAAAATTGATAGGAGGAATATATAACATCTAAAACTTAATTCAGATAACCAAATAACCGTGACATACTTTTCCTCATAGGAAAATAAATAAAATACTTAATGTCGGCGTAACCAAATTAAACTTGACATTTCCGAAATGATTACGGCAACGCTATTTACTAAAATGTAATTGAATTTCAGGGATGCCTTAATTATATGAAGAAATTTTTTTATTGAATATTTGAAAATTAGTTTAAAAACAGTTAGTTAGTTAAAAACTTTAGGTTTAGAGTTAGAGAGTTAGTTAGTTTTAATTAGAGTTTAGAGTTAGTTAGAGAGTTTATTAGTTAATAGAGGGTATATTTCCTCTTTATACTGAACATGACTGTGAGTAATGGATATTTATCTGCATAGTGAGAACAACACAAGTTAATAAGGACTATGAGTAATGAATATTTATCTGTATAGTGAAAACAACACAAGTTATGAAGCTTAGCTTATGTCATTATTTCAGCTTAAATAGCCTCCTCTTTTGATGGGCATTGGGACTAACTTTTAATATAATATTTTAATAATTAAATATTCTCTAGATTTCATCATTGCATTTCTAAAACTTTTGAATTTCTGTTGTGACAATTTTTTTGGGGTCGCATTATTTAATGCACAAGATATTGTCAATGGGAAGAATAAGCATGATTCTTGAAGGTATCAGGAATTTTAGTAAGTTTGAAAATCTATAATTAGCTCATTTCTTTGTCTTGTTAAAAGGGAACTAATATAATGTCTACGATTCTCTGCTAACATCTGCAATTGTAAAATAACATATTGAATTGTCGAATGCAATGTATGTCTTGAAATGCTACACATGGTATTCTATGCTGGCTTTAAGAACTGATAGAAATGTTATGGGATCACGGTAGATCAAGTGAAATAGCCTCAGCGATAAAAATCGTATTATTTCAAATCTGGAGATCATGCAAGTAGCCAAAAAAAACTAAAAAAGACGGCTAACAATTTTGTCATCAGAAATATGGCATTTAAATGAGTACCTGCTTTATACGCCTGTAACATCAATATGAATGCCCACCATTGTCTGCTAAAAACTGCAATCGTAAAATAACATACTGAAGTGTTGAAATGTTATCTTGAAATCTGCATGCACATGGCATGCTCTGCTGTATTAAAGTTTTGACAGAGATGCGATGAGATAATGGCAGATCAAGTCTTTGAAATATCACTGGGGCTTAATATCACGTGAATTCAAGTTTGGAGATGCAGAGGTGGCCAGGACACAAGAAAATGACGGCTAATGATTCTGTCACCAGAAAAAGGGCAGCTGGGTGGATACCTGCTTCACACATGTGAGGAAGAGTGCCATACTGGATGAAAATGGTAGTTCTAACACCTAGATGTGCCTGCAGAGATGGCACAATGGGAATTTCCATTTATGATACGTATCGATGCCTGTCAAAAAAAAAATTGCGGAGATGATCCTGATGAAATCTGGGTGTAAAATCACTCCGTAGTGTTATTCGGAGAAGGGTATAGTGAAAAACTACAGATTCTCCGAGGACTTTCTATAGCCGAGATACAAAAATCATGCGCGTTAACTGCACCATTCAATTGAAAATGAGTCTTGTCAATTCAGATAATGCACTATGGACATCGACATGAATGTATAATGTACCTTTTGCGACAAAGAATTGCAATGCACATTTTGTTAGTGGTATTAAATATCTATGCTCTTATATATATGAATATCTCATAACTTCAAATCCTTTTTCCGCTGCCTCAATGTGGTTTGTTATTTCTCAACGAAAATATACGCCATCAATGGGTGGTAATTAATACGTACAGAATTATTTTCATTGCTATCTTTTTAAAATGTTCATATCTACTGTTGTTTTGATACTTTCCTATTAGCGGGTTGCGGGGAAAAATTAACATAATTTGATGTGAAATATTTAATTACGGCATGATATTGTGTCATGTCTATCATGATGTTTTGTCTATATTTTATTCATTTTCCTATTTTACATATAACAATGCTTATTTACTTGATGGCATGTATTAATTTTTTTTTTCTTTCTTTCGGTATACATCAGTTGAGTTTCATTTATTCGTATTTTTCTGAATTTTCAGAAAAAAATTCTTCAATTTGTCAAAATTTTGGAACTCCTCTTTGAGAGAAAAAGTGATATTTGGCCTGATTGATTGCAAATTAATTTTCCTGTCACACCGTTAACGGAAAAGTATAATTTTTTCATTTTTAAGTAATAAGTTTAATTTCATATTTGGCACATTTGATTTATTTTTAACAAAAAAAAAAAAAAAAAAAAAAGAGCTAAATTTTACTTCAAATCAGATCTAACAGGTGAAGAAACACTCAAATACTCAAATTTGTTTCTCTTTTTTTAAAAATAAAATTTCATACTTACACACTTATTTGAAAACACATGGATTTTCTATAAAATCAAACCTGTTTACTCCATTAGAAAAGAATTAAAAAGAAAAGAAATCTTTAAATTGATATTGTAAAAAATAATATTAACAACAATAATAAAAAAATGAAGCAGATATATCGTGATTCTAGTTGGAAGGAAATTAGTATAATTTATCGCCAAGCTACAGCCTAGAAACTGAAAAAAATTAGTTAATAGCGGTTTTCGATTAAAAAGTTATTATAATAATGTCAAATAGGCTTTTACTTAAATGAGTGAAAATTAAAAACGTATTTTTAATTCATACCTTACAGTAAAATATGTTCAATTTAAGAAATTATCATTTTTTAAAGCGTATAAAATCCATTAATATGCATAAAAAAAAAATCCTTATAGTAAACTATATAAAAATCACAAAAAAAATCTATGTTGATAAATTAGGGGTTCATTTTATATTTTAAGAAAGACCTAAAAACCAAAACAATCATTTAAACGATATCTAAAAACATTTATTTTAAACAAAGCTGAAACAGCAATGCCACTTGCCACTGGGAAATGGAATTACATTTATTAGTTGCTTAGAAAGAGAAATTTGCATTATTATTAAATTTATACTATTTATGTACTATGTGCATTAATATCTCGGCTATTTAGATGAAATTATAAGGAAAAAGAAAAATCATTAAAAAAATTAAATTCATAATAATTATGATGTCCTGAAAAAAGACCTGGTTTTCAAAATAGAAGAATAAAACTATACTATTTATTTGGACAAAGGATCAAGGTTTTGAAAAATATTCTGGAAGCTAATTCATATGGCAGGGCATATATATTATCATATTAAATTACTTAATACTATTATAATGTTAAAAGTTATATCTCAAGAAATGTTTTAAAAACATTTCTGCGAGATATGCAAGAAATGTTTTTAAAACCTTAATTGTTTTTCTCGTCCGATATTCCAAGTCTTTTCTAGGAACATCCGATAATAAAAATTTTGTTAATTAAATCAATTCAAAAACTCGTATTTGGCTAATCGTAGTACGTCAATTCTTACTAATATCAATAAAGTATATAAAATAAATAAGTTATTGCAAGAATAAAGAGAAATAAGAGAAGTAAGAATTAAATATATTTAATGGAAATCGATTCGGACCAGATGCAGTATAACCTTCCCTTGGCATTTTTGTTTCTTTGGGTTAGGATGACAATTTTTCTTTTGTCCACTTTTTGAATTGAAATATGACTACATGTCAATGTTGTCACATGCCATGACATATTTGATGCTGCCATGTCACAACCCCTTTTTTTTAGAATTTCAAAGTATTGCCAAGGAAGATGACGCCGCATCTATGCCATCGATTCCTAGAATATTTTTGATGATACCTTAAAAAAATGGATACTTTTGGTTGAGGGCGGAGATGAAGCATGGAATCTACCTTCCACTACTGTCGTCCGCCCCCTCGAAGTAGAGTGAGCTCTTCTGTGCGGAGGGGTTGTTGAGCCTGGCCATCTTGATGGACCCTTCGTTGCCGAGGGTGGACGCGGACTGGCACGGGTACTTTTTGGGGTCGTGCGGGTGCAGCTTATACCAGCGGGACTGCTCATCGATTACGGACGAATCTGCAAATATAACAGAGAAATCACACTCCCTGTAATTGTGATAATTTTCCTTCACCTGCGACTGTGAAAGCCTCCACAAGTATCCATATATTCAAAAGTATCTTCTGAGAATTTTTGCACAGATGAAGTTAGTAAATCATAAACATAATTACAACTGATACAGTGTCTGCGACAAGTTTTTAAAAGATTCTGTGACAAGACCCTATAATTGTTTACAATGATTTTACTGCATCTGCGACTGTTAACAAGTATCTATTATGCAAGCATCCATAAGTATTCATAAGTATTTTTTGAATTTTGGTACAGCCGAATTTAGTAAGCCATAAGCATAATTTGATACAATCTCTGTGATAAACTCTCAAAAGATTTTGCGACAAGCTGTGTATTCTCACAGCTTGTCGCTGTATCTCTCAAAGCTGTATTTTCTCAAAATTTCATGAATTTCTACACCCCCATTCCATATTCTCCCACGTTGCCCAGTAACAGAAACCCTGTAATGGAGATAAACCATCCCAGTCAGATGCTGCAAATATACAAATTATTGGTCGTAGTCAGTCAACCAATTACTCTTTTAATGGCCATATTAAAAACCAGTCACGTTGTAACACTTGACTCCAAGTTTTTGCTTTATAAAACGGACTATATTGCCGAAATGCTTTTTATCAATTCTATACCTTACTGAATCTAAACGAAAGGTAGAATGGATATAGTAAGGTACAACTATACAAGATATTGAGTCAAAAGATGATATACAATATACAAGATGTTGACTCCAACGGGTAAGGTATCACTATACAAAGTGTTTGAAATGAACGGATATGTATCACTGTACAAGACATTGGAAAAAAAAGTATCGTGTTTAAACAAGACGTACATAAAGTTGAAATTATTTCAAAGCAGACGTATACTGACGTACCCTTATAGGAAGGTACTGAGTCAGCAGGTGAACTATGAAAGGTATTGGACAAAAGTATTTCGTTTTCAAACAGAACGTAGATCAAGGTGGATTTATTCCAAAGCATGCATACAGTATCTAACATTAAACGTGTTTCCGGTAGGAGGACGGACTCACCTTTTTGGGGTCGATGACCACCTCCCCAGGAACTCCGCGGGCGGTTGATGTCGTAGTTCCATACGGAGATCTCGAGGTGCTTCTTCTTGAGCTGCTCTGAGGCACGTGCCCGAATTTTCATCGTCTGCTTTCCACTCGGGCTCGCTGCACCGCGAAAGTACCGCGTGCGCCGCTTTGGTTCTCGACACTGTGAAAAACACCACAATTGTATTTTGGAATCAAAAAAGAGTTTATTCAAAAAGTAAGGGGAAGCAAGTCCACTCGGCAACAAATTAATTTCTTAGTTAAATTTGCCAAATTATTAATGCATTGATTTCCCAACAAAGCCACCATGTTTATATAAATGTTTGTTCATGCAGTACACCGTATCACTGACTTTGGCGTAGAACAAATCAATCAGATCAAATCAGGAGAGGATTTGTTCATTTCGTTTCATTTCTGAATCACCTGGCAACAAGTGTTTCTGGAAAGATATTGAAATCTTTCTGTACCAAGTCCTGGCCTATAAGAAGGAAAGGTCATTACGTGCCCATTTGTCATGCCTTTATGAACTCGGTATAAAGCAAAATCAAGCTTTTTAAAGTTACATTACTATCTGGTAACTATTAGTGAAATTTTGGTAATGTATGCTGAAAAATTATTGCTGTTTGTAAAGGTCAGCTTCATGCCAGCCGAACCATGCATTATATCAGGAAAGACACCAAACTCAACCATTCATTCTTGCAAAACAGGTTTCATGGAGGACCATGGCGGTTTGTTTTCATATATACGGAGAGATTGAGATTAGAGCTAAATTGAAAAGATAGAATCAACACAAATAGCCTTGCTACCTAACTATTAAGGCATGACAAGAGTGAAGAACAATACGTAACT